>JAPDSC010027397.1:298379-312566 GCA_026290005.1 Latrodectus geometricus
TATATATATATATATATATATATATATATATATATATATATATATGTGTGTGTGTGTGTGTGTGTCTGCATGCCTGTGCATCTAATAATACAAATAGATACACGTTCATGATTTACCAAAACTGTTATAATTGTTATACATTTTAGAACTTTTAATCAGTAATAACTTTATTTAATGAGGAGAAAATGGAGAACTTATCATATAGCTGCAGGAAATATATATTAACATATCGCCGCTGCAACTGACATATCTCACTACGTTTCTGATCAAAGTAATGAAGTTCGAGCCACTTCGAGCGTCGATACGGTTGGCCAACCCTTTTATCAGGGGAAACCGTTGAGTGGAAGCTCTGCTCTTAAATACCTCCATTCGCAGAAGTTTGAAATTGAATTCTAGTAGCTAGAACAATTGGATGCACGCTCGTTGAGATATTTGCGCTTCCAACCATGACCAGGACATGGAGGATCCATTCCCTTAAACACGTTTGTATAGATCTTAAGTGCATGGGGAGAAGTGCTCCTTCTTTCCTCCTTCAAACACAAGATGAGTAGCGTAGAGAAAGGAAAAGAAAATTACAGCGATTTATTTGACTAAGCTCTAGTAGCTTAAAACATTGACTATATCATTATGAATGCTTCTCTTTAAAGTTTAAAAAATTGTTCTTGCATATTCTAATAAACATTCTAGAAGTAAGTATAATTTCGAAGGATTACACTTAAAAAATTCAGCTTCCATCAAATAATATGACAATAAATTGTCAGTTAATTTAATGATAATGAATAAGAGTCCGATTTTTACTTATTTCTAAAAATGTGTTTGAAGTTGCCGGTTTCAGAATTTTAATTAGAATTATTGTTTTGTTATTAGAAAATTTATTTTTCTGAATTAAATAAACAGCATATATTTAAATAAAAATCATACTTTTTCATGTTACATTTATTTAAATCTATTAAATTAACAGATGTTTGCACTTATTGCAACATATTATTTGTAGTTTAAATTTTTGGGGTTAGTGATATTTAAAAAGTCAATTATAACTGTCACTAGTGGTTTCTTAATTGCAAACAAAGATTCAAAGGAATTATTTTATTAGTAAATAAAGCACAAATTATAAAAGCTGTCTTACTTATTTTCAATTTTAAGTATTTAATTAAATGAAAGTACATCCTTTTAACAAAGAAAGTACATTCCTTAAGTAAATATTTTGTTCAATTACTTGCATTTTGCAATAATGTTTCACATTTATACTTTTCATTATAACTTATCTTATTTTAGAATACAGAGATCTCTGATTTACAATGTTTGAAATGCAGCGCAAATTCTGGTTGTATCTTATAAAAAACTTTCTCCAAAATTTGTTAAATTTATTGTTATCTGTCAATCACATCGAAATACGTTTGGAACACCTATTTTTTAAAATTACTATGTTTTAGACATAAGCTTTAGATTATTACTTACTTTATTATAATATAAAATTATACACTGATTTTACTGTAATTTATTTTTTAAAATAAAAAAGTTGAATGCTTACAAAAAATGTTAAGACAAGTATTTAATATTTTTATGTATTATTTATATTTCCATTGATTATTCTATATAATTTATAAATAAGGTTTTGATTCTTTATTTTCACTGATGAAATAAGTATTATTTTCAGTGTTAAAATCAATTAAATAAAAGTACAGTATTCCCCTTCACAATATTAATAAGTAAATTGTTTCATGATGAATGATTTTAAAACTTGTAACTCATCAATTGCAAACAGGTTTTTTAATATACTAATATTTAATAAAAGTTTGGAGAAATAAATATGGAGTTGATTAAAATAACTTTTTTTAAATACTAATAAGGAAACTAAACATAATATTGGCTGACTAAAATGATAAGAATAAGAATTCGTTTAATGTTGTTAATATTAAAAGTATTTTAAAGAAGTTGATATTCACATACTAAAAAGAATGTAACTTATTATTCTATGACTTTATGAAAATAAGTACTTTATTTCATGTATTTCAATCGAGTTATCTGTTTCAAAATTTAAAACAAAGTCAAAAGATCTAATGTAATATTAATATAGAAATTTTTAATGAAATTTTAATAGAATAATATTAATATAGAAAGTTTTAATCATTACAATCGCAATATCAGTTATTATTTATGAAATATTTTAAAGTAACAGGAATCAGAGCAGTTATAATGTTTGCGTATGATCACTAAATTATTAGAGTATCTCAGAAGAAATTTCTTATGCAGTTTCATTTTCTGATGGGTAACGTGTACAGGATGCGTTTATGTATATTATATTAGAATGTTATAATCATATAACACACAGAAAGCTACAAGTATCTAATTTGTTATTTATTTTTTAAAATATATTATATTTTTAGTGCGAATAAAAATGTGAGAGTAGAATAAGTAATTTTAACATTACTACATTTGTAGGAGAACTTAAATACACTTATATTTGAATTCTTACTGATTTTTTAATATGCATATACTTTAAATTAAAGTACTTTATTAAAATATTTAAATTTGTTGTAGGAACATTATTTCCAATGTTGCTATTATGGTATAAAATATCGTTAAGAATAAAATATGTCAGTTATGTATTTTTTCAATCCGTTTAAATTCCTTTATTATTTTTATTTTAAAGCCTTGACAAAGAATAAATATTCATTTTTTTGTTAAATAAGTCTAATTAATTACCTAATTGTATTCAGTATCAATTATTACTATCCAAATATTCCAATATTTGAAGTAATAGACTGATTTAGTTTTAGTTTCTTGTTAAGTATATTTAGTGGAAACTTATTAGTTATGTATCTAATATTATTTTATAAACCAAATTAAGGTTGTTAAAGGACACTTGAAGTTAAAATTAATATTTTTATGAATCTTTCGTGAAAACCCATTAGAAAGAATATTATTTGGAAAATAACTTTGAAATGCTTTATGAAAATTATGCAATAATACAATACATTTTACCCATAAAAAGTTATTAATTCAATTATATTTAAGTTTATTATAATAGAATATATTAGTACAGTGTCTCAAAATTTCAATCATCAATTATTTTCATTGTATTTGACAATAAGATCTAAAGAATATCTGTCACAAATTTTTCACTATTGCCTTGAACATTAAAAATCATATAAACAATTAAAAATAACATAAATCATTATAAATTTCCTTTATATTTTTAAATGAAATTATACAATGTATGAAATTATAACAAATACTAAATACATTTTAAGTATTCTATTATCGTTATCGTCTTTGACTTGTAAGGTATGATTATGAAGTTATGATTTCCTTATATAATTATTGTTCTAAATTATTGTTATAGATTTTCTAAATTTATTTCGTTATGATCATATTTTTTATATTCCAGTGGATATACTATTAATTCCTCATTTTTGATGGGTTGAAATATATTTATATGTAATTTCTTAAATTATAATGTAAGTTTTAAGGTTATGAAAAGTTAGCTGAAGATCAAAATTCTAAGACCATTCAATTAATATCTAGGAGACATTTGTATTCAGCTGAATAGTTATAAATAAATAATTAAAGAATTGAATTATTTTAAATTTATTTAGTCATATTTTCTCAATCAATATTTCACTCATTAATTTCAAAATCTAAGATTAGTTATTTCAGTAATTTTTGAACAATTTTGTATATAAAATGAAATGAATTTTAATAACTGTATATTTTAATTTAAATACACCAATTTCACAAATCTAATAGAAAAATTTTAATATTTACAATTTTAAAACTAAATTATTTACTGCAAGTGAAATATTTTAAAATTCTTTACTGCAAATGAGTATTTACGAAATAATTTTTGATTATCAATGCCGATTCAATGCTGATAAATTTAAAATACATCCAAAATATATAGATTGTTATAATGGAAATATTTACGATATAATATAATAACAGTTTGCTCATATGTTTAGTCTTCTATTAAACAAATCTAGCATTTCTCAGGCACCATTATACAGGGAAAATGTTGAATATATTGGGCTAGTTGGGAAACATTACTCAAGGTTCTCAGAGTGTGAGGATTATCATATAAATTACATGAGGTCTTCGAAGCAACTAATCATTTACTAAACATTTCCCTAAATAGAGGTTGGACTGCTCTCGTTTTGGGGGGGGGGCGAACAGTTGCTTAGTAGAGCATATGTAATGACGGCATTATTTGCTGAAAAGCTTTCGATAGTGAAATTACAAGAGGTTTACTTATGTATTCTAGTTATTCGGGTCTTTAGAGGAGGGATATTTCAATCCTCCGAACAACTGAACAATTGGTGGGATGTTCCGGATTTATAATTTGGATGTCTGGGACATCCTGATAACCCATGTATATAAAATGAGAACTACTGCTTAGTAATGTATTAATATGATTACAAAAACTAATATAAAGTTTAAATTATGTAGCATTCAAACAATTTAAGTTGAATTTTAGAATATAAAAAGTTTTGAATGCCATGGAGAATGTAAAAAAGTTTACTCTATTTGAAATATTCTTTAATATATATATATACACTTCTGGCCATGCTACACCAGGAAGAAATGCAGATAACAAAATGATATTTATTGGACAAATATATTATACTAGAAATAACAAGTGATTAAATTTTCAAAAATTTGGCTGGATAGATCCTGAGAAATCAGCACCTAGAACAACCACCTCTGGCAGTAATAACAGCAAATATACGCCTGGGCATTGAGTCAAACAGAGATTGGATTGCATGTACAGGTACAGATGCCCGTGCATCTTAAACACGATGTCACAGTTCATCAACCTAGTGACTGGCGTTTGGTGACGAGCCAGTCACTCGGCAACCATTGACCAGACGTTTCCTATTGGCAAAAGATCTGGAGAACGTGCTGGCCAGGGCAACATTTGAACATGTTCCGTATCAAGGAAGGTCCATACAATGCAGGCAACATGCGGTTGGGCATTATCCTGCTGAAACGTAGGGTTTCGCAGGGCTCGAATAAAGGGTAGAGCCACGGGTAGTAACACACCAAAAATGTAACGTGCACTGTTCAAAGCACCGTCAATGCGAACAAGAGGTGACCGAGACGTGTATCCAATGGCACCCCATACCAGCACGCCAGGTGAGGGGCGAGTATGACGATGAAGAATGCATGCTGCCATTGTGCGTTCACCACGATGCCGACAAACACGGATGCGACCATCATGATGCTGTACACAGAAACTGGATTCATCTGAAAAGATGACGTCTCGCCATTCGTGAGCCCAGGTTCGTCGTTGATCACACCATTGAAGGCGATCTTGTCTATGACGCAGCGTCAAGGGAAGCCCAGCCATGGTCTCCGAGCTGAGAGTCCATGCTGCAGCAAACGTCGTCGAACTGTTCGTGCAGACACTTGTTGTCTTCCAAACGACCCCGTTTCTTGACTCACGGCTCGTGACGTGGTTGCATGATCCATTACGGCCAAGCTGATAATATGCCTGTCTTTTTGGCTGCCTAATTTTGAATGCTAGTGATAGGTGGCCGTTGAGATCCTGCATGGCGTTCCATATTACCGTCCTGAACCCATCGATTCCACATTCTGCTAACAATCATTGGATCCCGACTGACGCGAGCAGCAATACTGCCATAAGATAATCCACAATCCAGGTACGCTACAATTCGACCTTTATCAAAGTCAGAAACGTGCTGGTACGCATTTCTCCTTCTTACACGAGGCATCACAACAACTTTTTACCAGGCAACAACGTTCAAAAGCATTTTGTGTATGAGGAACCAACTGAACTTTTTTATCATTTAAACACAATGTAGGTGTCGCTACTAGCGCCTGCTTTGTCTGAAAGCGCTGAAAAGCTAATCATTTGCATATCACAGCACCTTTTTCCTTTCGTATAAATTTCACGTCTGTAGCACGTCGCCTCCAATGTGTAGCAATTTTAATGGCCAGTAGTATATATATATATATATATATATATATATATATATATCAATAAATTTAATAGTATATTTAATAAATAGAAGTTATTTTCATGTCACCCACATTATAAGTAAAATATTAATTCATATAAATCTTACTGTAGTCTTACATATATACCTTCACATGTAAATAGAAAAAAATATTATTAAAAATATTGAAACGGTTGCATTTTTGTTTAATAAGCTTATTCATTTTATTGACATGGTTTTACTTACTAAATATATTTAAGTTTTATTTTTATTAAAGAAATAAAAGATAAATAATAGTATAGTACTTTTGTAAGATTATTAGAGTAATATTTTTAGTGAAAAGTGTAATATATTTGGGATTGATATTATAAGAACCAATTAGCAGAGGTTCATAAAGGTCACCATACGATAGTCAAATAAATATTTACATAATAAGATTAACTTTTATTTCCATACTATAACTTTCTAATGACAATACAAGACATTTGAGGTCAGGATCTTCTTTAGAAGATTCTTCCATTCTGTTTTCCTTTTTGTTAGGAAACTTCAATTGCTAACTCCCAAGATCTATAAATCTTCAGCAAAACAATCCACCTGTCTGTTATGTCTTAATCTGATACTTCACTAACTCTAGATTTTATTGACTTGTAAGAGAAGATTCTGAATGTCATAATAGAGCAATTCATGGGCCAGATGTGATCAGCAAATATTATAGTATTTATTTTTATGTGTTTAATCATATCTCAGCCTATCTCCGTAACACATACACATATCATAGTTCTAAATATATCACCATACACCATCTTCATATATAGTTCCCATAATCCTTGTAAACATCTTTCTTTCAAAGATAGAGAACAAAATTTCCTTCCATCTCGTTAAGGTTTCAGAGCCATACATGAGTATCATGAGTATAGGCAAACATTTATTCGTTTTCCTCTTCACTAATTTTGAATGTTTCAAAACCATATATAGCAATATATTATTTCTTACAAAAATATCTTCTTTAATAAATGTTAAGATGTAATCTTCTTTAATGTAATAATAAATGTTCTCTTCTTTAATAAATGGTAGAGCAATTGCCAAACTCATTACCTACAATCAAAAAGTTATAAAACATTTCCAATCCATTCTTGAAAAGATACAACAAATTTAAGCGTTTTCTATGGTAAAGCAAAACTATTAAATCTTTACATGTACAACTATTGTGAGATATAGTGAAAATTTACTGCATTAAACTGGATGCTTTGCACTCAGAGCTTACCAAATGTAAAAAATATCACCCTTCTAAAACCATTTTTAAAACCGTTTCTATTGATATTCTAAAACCATTATTATAAAACCATGTTAAAGACTGCTAATTTAGGATAACAAATAATTAATTTTATACAAATAATTCTAATTAGTTTGTTTAACTTAATTTTAAGCCTAATTCTTTCGTATAATTAAATTTTGGAATTATATATATATATATATATATATATATATATATATATACAATTATTGACAGCACTGTTTCGTATTTATTCTGCTTAAAATAAATCACAGTGAGTAATGATTAAAAAAGAGTTGTATTATCTGATGACAATTTACTCAAAAATAATCGTAAAACTATCATTCACTTTTCACATATTTAACACACTTATAAATTAATCATACTTTAATATTACAATCACTACATCATAAATTAGTTGGAAAAGTCAACAATTAATTGATTTCCAATAAAATAGCATAAAACACTATTCTAAATATTTTACATTCACATTCATTTTATTTTTCTGAAAAGTTTAAAATGTTATATTTCGATAAAATCGTATTTATATTTTATATGTATAAGAATTTATTAGCTAAATAATTTGTTTTATGCAAATTCATGTTATATTCTTATACATTAAGTACAAATTGACTAAAAAGTTGAATTTATATTTAATCTGTATTTTACAATGCGTTTAAAATTAATATATATCAATAAATTAATAATTATGAATATAATAGTATATATTATTCAGATATATTTTGGATTTTACCACTGTGATTAAAATTTCATATTGTGGTATAACCTATAAAATCGTATAATTATGAATACTATGTTGTAGTAGGCATAAATAAAATAATTTTAATCACTTGAAATTTGCTATCTTATAAAAAATTCAACCAACATTGAATTTGTTTAATATTTATTTTATTTCGTTATTTAGCAGTAAGCAATATAACTATATTTATTTTGTTTTTTATTAATATATGCTGTTTCGTTCTAAGGCAACTCATGTATATGAATAATTTATAAGATATTATAATGCAAGCAAGTATAGGCAGCTCAGAAATAATCTAATGTAAACGTATATAAGAATCGTGAAATGCTTCATTTATATGTGCATAAACATCCTGTTTTCATGTTTTTATACTTTTGTAAATAAAATTTAACTTTAGTTTTTCAAAGATATCTGCTCCATTTTCTTTAGAATTTGTACTTTAAGTAACTCAAGTATATCTTTAGTTGAACTGACAGCTACTGTTTTCGCAACTGATGCAATGTATACTAATGAGTTGTATGTAAGTA
Organism: Latrodectus geometricus; assembly: GCA_026290005.1. Classification (NCBI taxonomy): domain Eukaryota; kingdom Metazoa; phylum Arthropoda; class Arachnida; order Araneae; family Theridiidae; genus Latrodectus; species Latrodectus geometricus. Next base: position 306,897 of record JAPDSC010027397.1, read on the forward strand.
ATATAAAAATATATAGATATTTAACGCTTATTGATTATATATATATTGATATTAAGCAGCTAGGATAATTTTAGATAAAATTTTCTATTACTTTCTTTATTATCTTTTATTATAATCACTTTTTATTATTCAATAAAAAGTACAAAAAATATAACTTTTTTAATAGACATTATATTTACATTTATTTGTTACATTTAAATTTCAAATTAATAAACCAAATACTAATAGTATTTCAATTTTCATAAATTTATATTCAAAAGAGAAAGTCAACTTAACAAAATAGTTTAACGAAACTTTTAATGAATTATGTACCTCGAAAATAAATTAAATTATCTAGAGAATCTAATTCATTCGCACATAAATGTAAGTAAATATTTTTATGTGTTTTTGAATTCTGTTATTGTGTTCCGTGGAATAGATCTAAATTTGAATTATGCATGTGACTAGTAAACGCTAAATAAGTTTTATCAATTAAGTTTTTTCAAAAGGTGAAAAATGGTTGCTGGTCATATCAATATTAGAAATTTAATCATATTTATTGTTTTCTAAAACAGAATTTCACTTTCAAAATTTATTAATTTAATATATACTTCATTACATAAGCAATCTATATTTAGAATTTAAAAATTAATTCAACATACTATAGGGAAGCATATTTCTGAAATTTTAAAGTGAAATTATTCTTAAAGGCCTTAAATGATATATTAAGAGAAATGATAATATGTTTCGTATATTCAAGTTAGGCAAACAATAACCCACATGAAAAGTACAATGAATTTTTAATCAATTTCATAAATGAAAGTTTATTACAACGTACGACTTTCTGGGGTGTGATAGTTTGACGTCCACTTCAGTTTTACTACATACATTAATACTTGAATGTTTGAAGTGCTTTGGAGTCTAATTACGACCTTTTTTGCTTAGTAGCAGAACTGAAAACGGGATGTGTACTTTTCGCCTCAGTTGTACTGCTGATCAAAAATGGTCGTAAATGTACATTCATATCAATTCGAGTTCAGTTAATGTCAATAAGTAGATGATCAGAAATTCTATAACCTACACTTATACATTCAATGATATACAAATTAAGATAAAAGTATTCTTGTCTTAGTACATACTTTTCAACGTAGAATGAAGAAATTCTATTTTATCCTTTTTTGAACAACAGAAAATGAATTTTTTTCTTACTGCTTGAACTTTGGACTTAATGAATGCTGGGGAAATTCCATGTTATATAAATTCGTTCATATGATTGTAGTTTTTCCAGTAGGCCAGTGATTCTCAACCTGTGGGGCGCGCCCCCCTAGGGGGGCGCGAGAACACTAATGGGGGGGGGGGGCGCGAGCATATCCAAGAGAAAATGTTATTTAAAAAAATTGATTAAGTGACTGAAAGGAAAGAACACACACACACACACACACAAAACAAAATACATTTCGACATATTTAATAATTAACTTATTAAATTAAAACAACTTACTAAATTAAAAACAAATTTAATAATTATTAGTGACTTCCTTGGGCCTGTCTTTCAGAGCAAAGTTTTTCGAAGGAGGGTTTAATATTAGAAATAGACACTCTCAGTTCTTTTTCTATATTTAGCTGAGATCTATATTTTGTCTTCATAGAAGCCACCGCAGAAAATCCAGTTTTACAAAGGTAAGATGTTGAAAATGGTAGTAGAATGCGAAATGCCCTTGTTTTTAGTGCAGAAAACTCATCATCCACTCCTGCCCAAAATTCAAAGAGTGATTTATTACTAAATTGTCTTTTGGTTTCGCCGCTTGCCGTGAAGTCTATGAAGGTTTCTTCCTCTTCGATTGAGAGTCCTTCAGGAGTATTTTGAAATGGATCCCTCACCCACTTGTAACTTAATATCAGTTTGTCGTCAGCAAGAAAGTACTTTTTAAAATTCTTTGCTAGCATTGCTAAATGATTTTCAATGGTTACTAAAACAACTTTTACATGTTGTTCTTCAGCCTTGAAAGTTTTAATACAATCATTCAAATTTACAAACATTGTTAAATTTTCTTGCTTTAAATTTCTGCTCCACAATTCCAATTTCCTACAAAAAGCATTAACTTTATCACTCGTATCCAATATATGTGTATTTGCTCCTTGCAGTTGAAGATTCAAGTTATTTAATTTCTCGAATATGTCGACCATGTAGCTCAATTTCAACACAAATAAACTATCGCGGAAATTCTCAGCTTCCAGTCTGTTTTCCTCTTCTAGGAAAACGACGATTTCTTCTCTTAATTCATAAACACGTTGCAAAAATTTCCCTCGTGATAACCATCTTGCCTCGCAATAAAATAGTAACGCTGAATGTACTGCACCCATGTCTTTACAAAGTGCGGAAAAGATTCTTGATTTCAGGGGTCTCATTTTTATATAATTTACTACGGTTACAACCGTAGTTAACAAAATATTCAAATCAGGACTCATTTCTTTGGAAGCCAAAGCTTCTCTGTGGATCATGCAATGTGTCCAGACGCACTGTGGGGATTTTTTTTTCACAAATGCTTGAATACTTTGGAATCTTCCTGACATAGAACGAGCACCATCCGGGCATATTCCGACGCAATTTTTCTATTCTATGTTTGCCTCGTTCATAAAATCATTTAAGATAGCAAATAAAGCGAGTGCTGTTGCTTTGAGTTCTATTGGTTTGCAGAAAAGTAATTCTTCTACTACTGACAAATCATCACAAAATCTAACATAGGCAATGAAATGAGCATCTATATTACTAACTGTTGCCTCATCGAGTTGTATTGAAAACAATTTGTAACTCAACTTCGACAAAAGCTGACACTCTACATCTTCAGCTATATCAGCGATTCGACGGGCAACAGTATCATTTGAAAGAGGTATAGACTGCATTTGTTTTGCAAAATTATCTCCAAACATAATTTCTACAGTATCAATCGCGGCTGGCAAAATAAGCTCTTCACCAATGGTGTGAGGCTTTATACATCTGGCTATTTTATATGAAACTTTGTAAGAGGCAATTAAAGTTTTTTCATTCTCAGACAAAGTTTTTTTAAACAATGATTTTTGCTTTTCATATGATTTTAATTTTAATTCGAAGAATTCTCTGGGTTTGTTTACGTACGCACTATGAAGCGTTTCCAAATGTCGTTTAAGTTTATTAGGTTTCATGCTGTCTGCCGCCAACATTTTTGAGCAAATGATACACAGGGGCCTTTCTTCTTCATTTACTTCAGTACTAGTGAACCCAAAATTTAAGTATTCTTGAGAATATTTTCTTGATTTTATTTTCGGAACCACGCTCATCTGTGTACTTGTTGATGCTTGTCTATCGTCTAATGTTCGCTTACGCCCGCTTAAAAAATTATCCATGATTCTACATAAGTCTGCTGCCGTAAATATTTAATACGGTGAATTGCAATTACACGAAAATGTATATAATATACACATTCAGAATAGATTCAATAGCGATAGAAGGATCGACTCGAATGAGATTGTCTGGAATTGAAATTGGCGTCATAGAGCTTTCTACTTCTCCCTATGAGAAAACATTTGTTCACATCTGCGCACACTTCTAGCTTAATTTTTTTCTGACTAGACAAATTCCAGACAAATCGAAACTTCTCGCAAAACCGTGAGAATGCCCGACATGGCGGGACGCAAGAGCAATAAAAAAGCATAGGATTCTTGTTTTTTCAATGCTGAGGATCGGTGTTGCAAAATGTCAATAAATTTCGGTATTCTTGGTAATTTGTAAAGTTTAAAATTAAGGTTGTAGTGTAGTTTTAGCGCCAAAATACTCAAAATACATTATTATTGTATATATTTTATTGTATGCGGTGGGGAGGGGGGGCGCGATGAAAATTATGATTGAAAATTGGGCCGTGAATACTAAAAGGTTGAGAAACACTGCAGTAGGCAATATTTGATGAATTATCAATTGTTTTTCAAATGCTGTAAGAGATTAAATCATTTCTTACACAATTTCCAATAGTTAAAAACTCTATACAATGAGCGATGAATAAATATAAATAAAAAGAATGCAAATATACTAGATAGAGTTTTATGTAAAATTATTTATTTTAACAATATCTTTAAATTTTAATTTCCTAAAACTATACTTTTTTTAAAATCAAATTGTATAAAAAACGTTTTTTAGAAAGTTAAAACATAAAAACTAAATAAAGGTTCAAAGAACAATGGAATGCCATCTCAAGAGTTTGGGTTTAAAAAATATTAAAAACATTTTCTCATAAAATTTCACATTAATTAACAGTTTCTGTGAAAAAATGGTAATGGTCTACACATCTAATACATATATACAAGAGTCTTTTATGAATTAAGTAATATTTATTAGAAATTTTTCAAATATTTGGCATGTCTTAAATAAAAAGAGTTAAGCAAACAAAGATGCCGTAGGAAATGACAACTCAGAAAAGCAGACATTCACTTTGTTAATGGGATTGCTGAAGTAATTAACTAAGTAAAGTAACATTAGTTAATTAAGTACTAGAATTATGTGCGTGCAACGATTTTTCCTTTGTAAAGGAATGCATTCGTTCCATTTTTTCTTTATTCTTCCAATCTTTACTGAAGATACTAATTTGCTTAATATAATGTAATTTTTTTCTCCTTGAGATAGAAGTAATATCTATATTAAACATAAGAAAATTTGTTTCACTTAATTATTGAGTAAATAAAAATTAAAAAATAATAGATTCTTAGCAACCATAAAAAAGGAGAAATATCATATAAATTATTATCAGTTTTTCTATATTTGTTCTTAGATTTGATTAATTGATTTTCTCGAGTTGTTTTATGGCTTAATCTTATTAGATTTCCAATGATTTCTAACGAACTGCTTTATATCTTACACAAAAATAATACTTTATTTCCATAGATGAATAGCATTTTTACATTTAATAATTCTTTTCCAAAATGAATGAAACTATTTGTTAACATACTTTATTTTTTGGCGTCAAAATTTAAAGGTAATATTTATAAGAAAAAATCATAACGCATTACTTTGATAAAATAGAATTTTCTTAAATAAACTATTATTTTAACATAAATTTCAGCCTTTCTTTTTAGTTTTAAAAACAGTTAAATTTAAATCTTAATAATTACATTATTTTCCCAGAATTCTTGCATAGTTTATTTAACAAATCTTCGAAATAACTTATTGTTTTTTGCAAGGGTGCGAGTTTATAAATTTTTTTAAACATTGGCAATAGTTAATTTTTAATATTATTAATTAACTTAGTTTTTGAATGTGTTATATAAACAATACCAGTTTTTCATTAAGTTGCTTCATTAACGTGATAATTGGTTTAAGCGATTTGTATTTCATAATATATAATACATTTTTTAATCAATGTATGTGAATAAAATCCAATGCATTTTTTTTAATTTCTTTTTCACTGATTCCAAGATAATAATTTAAGGTTATGTATACGATGAAATTTACAAGGTTGATCAGCCAAAATATTAAAAATAATATTTAATAGAAAATGTAATTAGAGGAATAGCATTTTTACATTTGTTAGTTTAATATTTCGAGCAAATAAAACTTGGATGATTGTGATATTTATATTATAAATCTAAAAAAATCATTGATGCATTATATCAAATAAGTTGTCATATTCATGAAAAATTATATATATATATATATATATATATA
>JAPDSC010027397.1:332390-343533 GCA_026290005.1 Latrodectus geometricus
TATATATATGTATAACATATTTCATAGTTTTTTACTTTTCTGTTAAGAAATACATGTGTTTTATATGTTACATTAATTTCTCGATAATAAAATTAAATGCCATAAAATAAATTACACCATAAAGAATTTACTTTGTTAGAAAGGTTAAATATTTAATATTGAAAAAAAAAGAATCTTATTGAGGAATATAAAATGATATTTAAAAAAAATCAGTTTAATTATCTAAAGGTAAATACTTTTGAATTTAATTTGGCATTATATATAAAACCTAAAACATTTTCTTATGAGAATAGCTAAGAATACTTTTCATTGCTCAAATAGAAAGACATATAGATACGTTATTTCAAATTTAGAACTTTTAACATTTCTTTGCTGTTACCTAAGTTAATATTCCAAATACGCACTATCACTGAAAGATGCTTTTTAGTGACACAGTATAGTATCAATTTTACAACCTTTTTTCATCGCATGAAAAAGCAAAATTTTCAGGAGTTACGTGATTCGAAAAATAACTTCGAATATATTTGTCAGTGAAGTAAAGCAGGTTTCAAGAGTTTTTGCTAGCCTAAGAATCTGATTTTTCTAAGGAATGAATTCAATATAAGAATTTAGTTTTGAACAATATATTTAATTTTGTTTTACATAAATTTTTAAAAAATAAATTTTTATTAAATTTTCATTTTTATCGTATTCTATTTGATTAAGTCATCATACGATAATAACTTGTAGATATGTTCATTTAACTTTTAAAAAACATGTTTTCTATAATTGTCTAAGTTAAAAAAAACCAAATAAGCTCGTATGAAATGTTTCTCAGTTTAGAAAACGCACTGAATAGCATTAATTTTTAAATCATAATTGATCTCTAATTTAGAAATTAATTTAATCTTAATTTAAAATGATTGATCTCTTAGAATTATGTATTATTTGTTTACTGTATATAGCTTATACATTTTAGTTGTCAGTGTTTCTTCTTATTTTGTAGATACGCATCTATAAGCTAAATAATATAAAAATGGTGCTTAAAATTTCGGGTTTTTAAATTTAGCTGAAGAAGAACTCTCTCTCTATATATATAACTTAAAATTAATCGTCTGAACCCTTAAGTCATTTATATAAGAATAATTGCCTAGGTTAGAAAATACACATTATATAAAATATAAACTCTTATTATTCTTTTGTTTTTTTTTCTGGGTTTATTCTGGGTATTTAAAAAGGGATTCATTTAGCGTAGATGTTTATTAAACATATATCTTTTAATGTTTTCCAAATGTAATATTTTTATGAAATTATATTCTTTTATCTTTGATTTAATCTTCAATGGAAACAATACATTTTACTAAATAACCGAAACTGGAAAATAATTTAAATTTGAACAGCTAAATTGTGAAAAGCAAAATTCACAGTCATGAAACTCAATTATTGAATTATTATAAACTTTATTATAATATTATTTAGTATTGTTTTAATAAAAATTATGTTTACTAGTCAACAAACTTAAGCTTTCAATAATTAAAAAGTTGAAATTCTAACAAAATCATTTAAGTTGAACTATCAATATATATTTTTCACGATACTCATGCCATGAGAAAAATGCCGTTTATTTACATGACGTATGATGTTGTTCAATTTACTTAAAATCTGAAAATTTTTGATTTCATTTAGTGTCTAGCATGCGGAATATTCCGCATGCCAATGACCGACACAGAAGAATACATTTATAGAATTTTTGCAACTTTTTGAGATATTTTCAAAAAAATCCTATTTTAAGATATTAAGTTAATTTAAGATATTAATTATAAAAGTGTAAAGTTTGTTTAAATCTTGGATAATCTATCTTTTTCAGGTTCATTTAATTAACTTTTAGTTATAGAATGAGATTTGCTGAAAGATGGATTTATTGAAAATAGAATAATTTGTTTCATCACATTAAATTTTTATACCTTTTCAGTTTATGTCCTGCAGCAAAATATTGGAGTATATAGAAACAACGAGTTTTTGGTGAAATGAAATTGCCAAATAGTAGATAATAAATTTTAGTAGTTTATCATATGCTTGAATTAACAAACTGCCACTTTTAATTTTGTTACGAAGAAAAAAATATGAAAAGTAATTTTAAGTTTTACACCAAACCATCAGACTGTCTAAACTTATGTACCTAAAACTTGTTCTGAAATTCTTGTCTCATGCTTCATACATGATATACAGCAGAGGCATAATTCAAAGTTCGTATCCTGTCACATTACTTCGTAGCAAAAGTAGACATTATAACCTTTTTAACCGAATGAGTCAATTATCTTTTTTCAACTTTGAATATGAATTTCCAAGATATACCAAATGTATATGAATTATTAATGTTATTCAATAGTATAACAGCTAACTAATTAAATAGAAGTAACTAACTTATATCTGGTACTATATGTAGTTAACTTATAATTAGATGAAGCTTTACGCAACTTCGTAACATTTTACGTATACAGTAACTGTGTGTGCATTTTAAGAAGTTTAAACAGCTGCCTATCTCCGTTACGATGTTTCATAATTTTTACAATTTTATGAAAGGACTTAATCTTCAGATGCAAATGTAATTCAAAAAATGTATAGAATAAATCATATAAAATTATTTTGCAAAGTTTAATTTTTACTCAAAAAACCAAATATTAAAATAACAATTTCCATCGTATAATTTCTTTACCTATTAATTTATGTAAGCTGCTATTATTGACTAATTTATGTGTAGTTATAATATATATATATTACACATAAATTTTTCATAGTACACATAAATTAGTTATCATAAATATTACTAGATAGTATATCATGTAAAAAGAGAAGAATTAAAAATAATATCAGATTACATGAGAAAATGGAATCATTCTCCATTTATAGTATTTTATAAAATATTCCTATTTTTATTAAGTTAAATAAAATAAATACGTAAAAATAAAACATTATATTCCTTTAATCTCCACTCTAGAAGAAACCTTATTTCGATGTAAAATTTAATTTTGAATTCTGTATCAATATATAACTCATTTTTAAGAATACTATCACAGTTATTGTTTAAACAATATATTTAAGAAGTACTTTTAAAATGATACATTTATACACATAGCTAGGTGAATGAATTTATCGAGGTAACATATCTGAAAATATAATGCACATTATGGCACAAGTTCAAATAGTTTATGAGAAGATTTAAATATTTTTTCCTTCATAAACTTTAAACTAAACATACATTCCTTCAATATTCAGCTTTATGGGAAGCGTGATGTTGTAAGAACTCAACGTTTCCGGAGAATAGGCTCTTATCAGAATACGGAGTGAAATATAAGCTGAAGAAACGTCTATGGCTCTCCGGATGCTACTTTATTTCATCCACAAACCGCATCACTTTCGAAAATGATATTCTATATTCAAAGCTACTCTATTTACGCAAAGAAACATAAATTGAAATGGGAAATGAGATAGTTGAAAATGCATGAAAATTTTAAAGCCATGCAGAAAAATACGATGTTTGGAGAAATGTATCCATTTTAAGTTTCGTTGTTAAATTTCTATTGAAAGTCTAGAAAAGTTTTATATTTTATTGAATAATAAATTAGGAAAGCTTTAATGTTCATTACTTAGGATTCCTGTAAATAAAAACTTAAACAAAATATTTTGATAAATGCTAGTGAAACGCATAAGATTAAAATTAATACTAATCAAAATTATTAAAAACTTTAATTGAATAAGTTCTTAACAAAACCCTATTGTAAAAATATTTGACGTGCAATACACGCCTTATCACTACATATTAAGCATATGACTAATATAAAGTTTTCAGAGCATTAAAAATTGCAAACAATTAGTAATTATTTTCATACAAGTTATTTTTAAATAATTGTCATATGTGTATGAGAATACAAAAATTTATAACTTACTATAAAAATAGTAAAAACATTTAATGACTTATTATGAATAATAGTAATCATGAAATAAAATGTTTGATAATATGCTTGTTTTTTAACTTTTAAACAGTTAAAATAATTAACCAACATGTAATTAATTAATGTAACTATTTCCACGTAAGCTATCAGCATTCATGTAATAATTAAATAGCTAACCGGAACATAAATAAACAACATACATCAATGTAATTCTTCATAAAAGTATCATTAGTAATAAATTTCATTGAATTTTATGGCAATATAGTTTTTTTTTAAAATAATTAATTTCGAAAAATATTAAACAATAAAGTTGAATGTATTACAATAATTTTACCTTTTTATACAAAAGAAATTAATTTTTTATAGCTTCTGAATCTAAATTATCCATTGAATACCATTTAAAGCATCACATATTGCCATATCCAATTATTTAACTACGCAAATTATCTATAATAATTGGTATCTAAATAAGTATTTGTTAATAAATATAATTTTAAAATATTTGCAAATTAATCAAAATGTTTTCTTAAATATACAACAAATAATCTAAATTATATTTGGAAAAGAAATCATTTTCCTTTTTGGTATTAAGTAGAATTTTAAGCTTGTTCTTCATTAGACCTCCCACTGTCAGAACTAAAAATTTTAATAAATAATTTGAATGTTATAGCAGGAATATAAATATTAAACATTCTAAATATAGCATCTCTGAATACACTGCTTATAAAACAGATTTTTGTATGTGATAGTAATAATAAATCTCAATTAACTCCAATCAATATTAGCCCTATATTGCAATGTCAGAAGAGTAGCATTTCATTTAAAATATTCAATAGCATTTTGATCAAATTTCAAACATTTCGCAATGCAGAGCATCGTTTTAAACAATAGGATTCTATTAACAATATAATAATTTCTTTTCAAACAACCATATTCTTTTAACACAATATGATGGCTGGATAAGAATACGTGAAGCATTATAATTTTGGAAAGATTCAATAGTTTTGATGGTCTATATGTATCAAAAGTAATCAACAGTATTTAAATGTTTGAATTAATTAAACATTTAGATATTATTTTCTCTTTTTCTTTGTGATTTTTTTCGTTTAAAATATTTTAGTTTACTTAAAGTCCTTTTTCATTTTAAAGTATTCATTGCGAGAAATATTAAGGACAATTTTCTAGAGATTAACTTACAAAATACTTAGTTTATAATTATTTTAAAAAAATTGTAAAAAAATATTTGCTTTAAATTCAAATGTTTTCACAATTGGTTGTATGAGTAAATCATTTTCACGAATTATGAAATTACCCGAGATTAAGATTTAAAATTTAAAATTTTAACTTATTTCAATTTTGAATAAAAAATAGAAGCTTCTCTTTTTAATGATGTACATTGTAAAAATTTCTTCCTAACTGATAAGTTATATTCATAGGATTATATTACTTGAATTGAAAATAGCATAATTGTTAATTCATACTACTATATTTTAACAAAGTTTTGATAATAATCCTAATTAGAATTTAATTTTAAAGTTAATATCATATGTCAACGAACTAAAAATGAAAAGCAGATTCTTGCAGTTACTATAAAACAAAATATTTCAATTTAGCAAAAAGTAAACACATTATGAAATGTTAACTCGATGAGCCACATAACGGTAACATTTAATGGAATTAAAGCGTGAAAAATTTATAAGTTAATGCAATTCAATTTAATTGAAAACGCAAGAATAAGTTATTTTAGATACTAAACAACGCAAAAGATTAAAATTAAGTAAAAAAAAAGTCTGCTTTTATGGTCCTGATGAAATTTTCAATGAAAATGCATTATTTATTACCCAGTAGTCTACTACTTTTAATCATATCCAAAAAATATTCTATTCGACGAATAACAAAAATAAATACATGATAGAGAATGCAATATTTAAAAAAAAATATTGATTTAATCTTAAATATTACCTCACAACACATGCAACAGCATTATTTGTATTTCTATTTGATTTAAAATGGATTGCTTATGCTTTTATTTCACGTGCTTTTACTTTTCTATAGAGAAACAATTAACAATCTCATACAATCTGCCTTGAGATGAACAAGCTCTAAATAGTAAAACAAGGCATTTCAGAAGATGTAGTCTTATGTTAAGATTAATTTATTTTACTTGATCAGAAGACAGTCTTTTACTTATAATCAAATACTATTTGAAGCATTTTTAGAAATTTTATAAGGGTTTCTTTTAAGGTTCATTTTATAAATAAATCTTTAAAAGAAATTGTTTGAAATATATTTCAATAAATTCAGTTGGATTCAAATTTTAATAACAGGGTTAAATATAAGGATCATAAAAAATATTCCTCAGTTAATCTTCATCATTAGAAATAAAGTTTTTTTTTTTAATAATGAAAGTAAAAAAAAATTAATAGTACAAAAATATAATTTATATAAAACATTTTATTATTGAATTATTTTTATGAGATCTGCGTACTATAATTATAATCAGAAACATCATACTATATTTAAATCTAACAACTAAATAAATTCATGCAAAATATTTTGGACGAATTTAATCTTAATGGTATTCATGCAAAAATAAAATCGGCAATTTGATTTTATAAAAGAGTAATTTTTAAAATTTGTTCAAATTATGAGTAAAAAGCAATTTAAAGAAATGTTTTTACCAAACTTAATATATTTTAAAGTTATAAAGATCAACTTCAAAAAACATGAATATTTACAATTTTATTGATACTGTTGTCATGTTAAAATTTATCTAACTTAAATATATACGTACTCCTCACGATTTGGATAATTTATTATTTTACTTAAAAATTTAATTTAATTTATTTATTTATTTTACAATAAAAACTAAAATTTCTTCCCCTCAGATATTACTTTAATATATTATATTTTACTCAAATTGCAAGTTAATTGCAAAGTTGAAATTGAAATGTAATTGAAAAATATTTATATATTCCTATGAAATTTTTAAAAATTGTATATCAATAAACTGTTTACATTGTTTCATGACATAAACTTCACTTTGTTTTTTTTAAGGGGAAAAAATTATATTTTCACTGAAACATAATTGTTTCCTTTATACTTTGATGTTTTGAATTATATGATGATATAAGTTTCGATGACGAACTCAGTACTTATTACACACAATAAGGTACACACACTCGGAATATTTGTTTGGATTTTTTTGAAAAAATAAGACACTACATATTTTTTATGAGAAAGCTAAGATATCTATTTCTTACCACGAGAATAGTTTTTTATTAAAATCTTACTCATCCTTTTAATATTTAACAGCAGAAATGTTAGAATCTTTCTGCATTAATTACATTGCTATCTCATGATTCAGAAAGACAGAGACAATTTGTTTTAAATAATAATGAAAAATGAATCACATAAATATTTATTTTTTCATTATAGATAATAATGAAAAATGAATCACAAAAATATTTATTTTTTCATTATAGATAATAATGAAGAAATAAATACTTATGATTCAACTATATTAAAATTTAAAAAAAAATATTTGCGGTTAATTTTATTTAAATATTTTATTTATTTTGGTAAAACATTATTAGTAAGTGATTTTTAACTATTAATACTACTAAAATTATTTACTATTAATTTCTTTTAATCAAAACATATGAAATATGATTATGAAATATTAATTTTTCCATCTTACAGAATAATTTCCAATTTGCAGTTGCTTATATTTGAGAAACACTGATTATTTTTCAATATTTATGTGTATGCATTAGTATTGAATATTACAACTTTCACATAAATATACAATAACATTGTTATATAAAAATGTGAGAGTATTATTTTGATATATTAGAATTTTAAAAGTGATGAGCATATCTGTTTTAAGCATTTTTCCTTGCTTAAAGGATTTATTTATAATATTTACGATTTTTTTAAAAATATAAACATTAATGAATATTAAAAAAGTTATTTTATGCAAATTTTGGAAAAAAATTAGGTAAAATAGAAAGATGAAGATATTAATTTTGACATAATTTTTTCTAAAGATGAAAAATTCAAAAATTTATACTTCTCTGTTTCTTTCTCTGTCGATATTAAAAATATTATTGATAAATTTATCTACACAAGGGTTTTGAGATTTTTTAAAATTTATTCAAGTAAGAAATATTATAGTAACAATGTTACACCATTTTTTAAAGAAACCGCAATAGTAATACCACAAATTAATTGATTATTACCTGAATAGAGCTATTTTGTCATCTCCTAAGAAATTAGTCTTCGGAATTATTTTACATAGACAGTGTATTATATTCCCTTATCCCAAAGGAAGAAACTCAGCCTATATTCGGCACTGGCTGAGGCAGAAACTGATGCTTTCCACTAAAAAAAAAAGAATGATATTACTAGAGGTCCACTGAGAGTGAGAGAGAGAAAGAGAATGATATATATAAGAGTGCATGATTATATTTCTGCTTGAAATATAAACATTTCTTTTCATGAAGGTTTCTATCTCCAAAATTTTGCCAATATCTATCTTAATGTTATACTTAAAAATCAAATCATGAGTAATATTTTTCTAAATAACGAAAAAAATTAATCATCTGATGAATTAATGTTAAGATAAAAGCTTGATATGTATAATTGTATAAATAAAAAAAGCTATTTTGAATAAACCATCGTTTTCTCAAAGTTACGTGATTGAATCGCATTTAGTTAATTGAATCGCATTTAGATTAAAAAAAAAGATACTAAAGTTTATAATCAAGACCCTTTGAGCTATACATTTTGTTGATATAACCAAAGATAATAAATAACTTTGAAATTTACATTGTTTCCAACTAGTTTTACTTCAATGAGAAAAAAAGATCGCAAATTTTATACCATGATAATTTAAAAGTTCAATTACTTAAATGTTTTTTTATAATTGTCCTACTGAAAACATAATTATTTGAAGATATTTCAGTAGAAAGCTAAAAAACATTAGTACAGATGATAGTGACTTAGATATTTTTTACCATATATTTATACAAACCATTTCCTCAAATGTTAACATCGAAAATTTCAAATAAAGGAATATACATGATGTAGAAATAAATGTAAGCAAGCTGTAAAATTTAAAATGATTTTTCTATAATGAAGTTACAGAAATATAAATAATTTTGCTCTTCAGTGGCAAAAATTACATAAATGGCAATATAATTATGATATTCGCAATGCCGGCATATATTCTTATATATAAATCTAAAAAAAATTGAGAAAACATCATTATGTAAATTAATTCAATTACAAAATACCATTGGATTACTTGAAAAGTATTCACCTTCAGAACAAAAAAACAAAATTATTTATTCAATTTCAAGATTATCAGTCTTTGATAAAATAAGCGGTGTTAATTAAACAATTATGTACAACAGTTATACTTTTTTTTCCAACTTAAATTCCTCATTACAAGTTTCCAAGCATAATAATATAATTTTTATTACATATAATATCAAATTTTAACTCTTTTTGACATTCATCTTTTGATTTTGTTCCATTTAAGTTTGATACATATTTGTAGAAGGATATATTAAAAATGTTTATTAGAATATTTCTATGAAAAGTTAAAACAGGGAGAGAATGGGCAGTTTAATCATTTATATGCAAATTTATGAGAATTGTATAAAAATGTTTTGTAGTTAAAATGTCATGTAGTTTATTTTAGTTATATTTTATGATTCTATTTCATAATATGTTTTTTAAAAATAGTAGTCATAAATAAAAAGAAACAAATTAGATGCATTGTTTGTTTTACGCTATGATTAAATTTCTGTTAAATTCAGATTTTATTTTAGTTTTAAATTGATTGACTAATTATTTAAGCTAATATTAGTATTTTAAAATAATATGAAATCTCAAAACTTATTTATACATTTTTTTTTTTTTAAAAATGCACATTCTAGAAAAATATAAGAAAATAATCTTGTTGTTTCAACTTTCCCTAAAAGGACAGAATCATGAAATGGAAGCTTCAAATTCAATGGAATATTTTTTTTAAAAAAAGATGTAGCAATATGTGTCTTTTTGAGCGAGAAACTTACAATGATAAGAACAATACCACAAAGAATTCTACCATCCTATCTTTTATCTCTCCCAAGATTATAGGATAACTGGTCAAAGATGAACGTGTTTCCATTAAAGGTGGCAGACTCGTGCCATTCAAACCATTCGTGCCTGTCTGGACTAACAGGTTCGCTCCATCTTCGAGTCATTTATTTCTTGTACTGGAGGCATTCTTTTATTTCGGTCGTTTTTCGTCTTATGGCTAGAGCACCAAAGTGTTAGGAATAGCCACCACCCTAATAAAACGCTCCGCACCGAAATGGAGGGTTGTAATTTAGGTCAGGGTTGTATCGCAAGAAGCAATCAAAAAGAGCAATTAGGTGGGAAGACGATCAATCGTAATTGAAAGATTATTCTTGTACTATAAATCGATCAAAGGAAAGATTTCCTTTGTTTCTTCTGATTTTCAAAATGTTTTGTCTATTCTGAATTTTGATATTTCGGCATTTAATTAAAACAGAGTTCAAATAAATCATGTTAATAAATTTTTTACTGATTATATTTTATTCTGAAATGTACGAACTGTATTATGGTTAAGAATTAATTCTGCATTAAATAGGAGGGTAAATTAACTGCATCTGAAGGCAACAAGATTTGTATATATTTTTTCTAAATATTCTCCAATTTTAATTACTAATTTTTCTATTCATATTAATAAAAAATAACACATAATAATATCATGATACCTATCATATAATATAATTTACTTGCTATAATAGATATTATAGTATTTTAAGCACATTTAATATTGAAACAAAATAATCTGTAATCAGTATTAGAGTAAACTTACATAGGAAACTGTATTAGCTTTCACCAAATTTACATTGAAACAATGGTTTTATATAATATAGATTTTCCAAATAAAATATCACAAATGAAAAAAATAATATTTAAGAATGAATTTTATAATAAATAAAATGTTTATCTTAATAAGTAGCCTTTTTTATATAAAAATATGTATCATAATGGCATGAGGTATCTTTTATGACTTATACATGTTAAATAGTTTTAATATCTTTAGTATTATTATCAATAGTACAAAATATCAAAGCTCAATGAAATTAGAAATTGTTTTACTGTAGAAAATCGAATAGATAGGGCAACTA
>JAPDSC010027397.1:343543-359988 GCA_026290005.1 Latrodectus geometricus
AATTTCTAATTAGTGATACATGTAATGCAAAATTGTGCTTGGAAGGAGCAGTGAGTGAAAGAGACTGATTAAAGCTGAAAGTAATGTCTACGAAGATAACAATTGCAGTCAATCTGACACTGAATGTCAGCCAATATCTAGATTTTCGAATATCAATAACTGCAATTAGAAGACATTTTCATAAACAGCAAATTTACTGCAATCATAACCGTATTAACAAATTATAAATGATATAAATGATTTTAATGTCACATGGAGTTAACACTAAAAAGAAACTATATCTTCTTTCACATTTTTTTTCCAACAGAAAGAAAAGTATATGTTTTGAAGACCATATGGCAAGAATATGATCTGTACAGTCCCATTCCATTTGTCAATTATGGTTAGCCACATTATGATATTCTGCTGGATTATCTATAATTTAAATAGATTCATAAGCGTTTTAAAAGACTAGACTTTTATTTAATATCAATGTCTCCTGAGACAGGTGAAAATTTCAAGGGCATTAATATTATTATTCTTGCTGTCAGTATTATACAATAATAGATTAATGAACGTGATGAGATAGCGAATCACTTTTTGCCATCCGTGATATATTCCGCAATAATATAAATACAATAGCAATAATCTTATTTAGAACGTTCAGCACGAAATAAATGTAATCAACTGCCATCAATCCTGAAGCTTTCACAACATTTATATCAAGAATGATGTAATATTCCTTTAAACTAAATTCACATTACATGTATCACTTAATTTGTAGGTTAAAAATTTTATACTTCCCTTAAATAAAATACAGTTTCTTAAATTCATGATAGGAATATAAGTAAGATTGCAATTAATTAATTAATTCAGAGATTAAATTTAATTAATTCAGAGATTAAATTTTTAGTTATTTTAAGTATATTAGTTATCATAAATTCAAAACATATAAATGTTCATCTTCTTCCCAAAAGTCAATTTATTTTCCCTTAAAAAATTCTTCTAAAACTCCATATTAGCTTGTTTAATAACAAATAAATACTTAGCAAATATCTTGGATATGGCTTACATTAATCACTATTAGTTAGATCAAATTAAGTTAAATATTAGTCAACAAATTAAGTTAATAACTATTAGTTTCAGGGTGAAAGTGAACTATATGTAGAGTTAAATTGTCCATTTCATTGTATAGCTCCTAAAACTCACATACTTTTAATGGAGCAATTAATTACAAGAATAAGCGATATTTAAAAATCAACTTAGTTTTCTTTTCCTCTTCACTCTTTTTTATTTTAAGACAAATTACTTAAATATTTAAACAGTACTATTAGAATAATGATGTATAACATATCTATCATTTAATAATTTCAGGTGAAGATACTTTTTATGAGTTAACACAAAGTGTTTTCAAAGCAAATATTTATCTATGATTGTTTAAGTTACAAATTTTATACATTCAGTCAAAAACAGTTCGTTTACCATACGCAAAATGTCGTTTTAAAGCAAACATAACTATAATATAATCCCTAAAACTAAATTTTTGCATTTTTGGACTTATACTGACAAATTGTGGTGATGTCTTTTTTTCAACAAAATTGATGCATGATAAAAAATTGTCTTTTTCATATACTTAAATCTAAATGTTTTTGATAACATTCCGAGTCAAATTATTGATAAAGAACATTGTTAGATGGAAGCAGGGTTTAGTATCGAATACTTTTACTATACTTCATATCTAATACATCATATCTAATAAATACTTCATATCTAATAAAATATTCATACTTGTGAGTATAAACATATTAATTGTAGATAAGAGAAAATTTTAGTTACAAATGTTTATTTAACTTGGAACCATATTATCTGATTAGAGATGAATATTGGTATTTTCCTAATTCAAAAAACTATCTAATAATTATTTAAAAACAATTTATATACCTTGAGAAGATTATTTATATACATGTATACTATTCTTGCGATTACAACACAAATTTAAGTAAACCAATAAAATATTTCGATTTTTTTAAACTTTATTGTCTACTTTAAGTAGAAATTTCTGCAAGTTATCAATAAAAATTCTGTAAATTGTTGGAATTTTGCTAATTTTTTTTTTAAATATTTGCATATTCAGTTTATGTTACTTATATTTGGAAAGAGTTTGTTGTAGCACACAGATGATTTTTATTAACTTAATTCCTTATAAAATATTATTATCAAACCTTTGTTATAGTAATCAGCTCCTCTCTTGATATATATGTTTTCTTAAGTATATAATCTTTGTTATAAGAACTTTACATGTGTTTGATACATTTTATAAAATTAAAATATTTTTTTATGAAATTATCATAAGTATAATAGTTATATTAACAGTTATAAAAATATTGAGTTATTTTGATAAAATAAAAAATAAATTATTACAGTTGTTAAGTTATTTAAAGTACTTTAACACTGTGGAGGATCATTTACTGTTAACTATACATAAGAATGAAGGTTATCAAAATCTATAAAATACATTGTTTATTAAGTATGCTTAGGATAGTTGAATATATCTTAAAAAATAATGTTAAATATGTGTTTTTAAAGGAATCACACTGAAAAATCAAATTTCAAAGAAAAGTATATTGATTAGAAAGAAAATATGGTTCCATTTTTCAATGCATGTTTTTGTATTTAGTAAAATTTTGTTGTCCTATAGTAAAGAAAACGCACTTTTCATAATTATTTTCTCACATACTTTGTCTTACAATTTTAATTTATCTGAAAGTTCCTTATCATAGCATTTCTCATTACAATGTGATAATAATATAATTAAATTGTTATTCAAATTTAGTGGCAGCTTAAAATATTTGACAATGGTGTTACAAATGAAAACACTGAATATAAAAATTAAAGCTTTGATTTTTAATAATGTAATATAAATCTGAATGTGTACAATTATTTTGTATTCATATTCACAAACTTAACAAATTGTAATATTTTATTTAAAAAAAATATTTTTCTTTTTTCATTGATGACATTTGTTTGAACGAGTGTTATAAAGCTACGTTTTAAAATTTAGGAAAACATAATTTTGCTATTTCTTTTTATCTATTTTAACAAAAAAAATTTTGAGTAGAAAAAAAAATGTAGTTAATTATTACTTAAAAATATATAGATCAATTGTAATGTCTCATACAATAGTTAATAATTTTTCTGACACATGGTGTCATTAAGGTTTCGTCATTGTTTAATTAATGAATTTTATCTAAAATTGTTATCAAAAAAGTTAAGCATAGCAATAAAATTTTACACAAAATTTAAATTCATGAAAGATTTAACTTGCTCTAAAGGAATACATAATGCCATTTATTTTCAGAAGGGAATAAAAAAGCTTTCATACTTATATCTATGTTTGAATTTTTCTTCATACGCCAACATTAAATTGATAAAATAACAAAAATAATTGAATGTTTTATTCCAAAGAAAAAAAAGTTAAGGAAACTTAAGTGATTGTAGGAACCTTACAATAAACTGTCAACATAGTTTTTCACGTGGAAATTCTAACAAAAATCTTTTCACCAAGCGTTATCTAGGACTCGCGCCAAGAGAAGCACATTTTTTTCATTTTCTTTCTCGCATTTAATTTACGCATTAAGAGGAGGGACAGGCTCTAAGATGATAAAACTTTACAAAAGTATTTATTATGCGTAGAAACGTTGAGATAACTTCTAAATGGATGGAACTTAAGTTTGGAAGTGTTCCAAAAGAGTTATTCTACCCGTAGCTTTCTTCAAAACGGTCTCATTAGTTCTGCTTGACTAATTAACAAAGTGCGGCAAAGCACTTCTCCTAAACAAGGAAATCTTAAGTAGTGAGTACGGAATGAAATCGTATTCCAGGAACTGTGACAATAGCTGAGGTGACAAACGGTAGAATGTCTTGTGCCTACTTCCCCTGATTAAAAATTCATTTGTCTTTATTTGAAAAGATTTAGATATTCTTCCAGCTGAAATACAAATAATAAAATGCATACAGTCAGCTCAAATAACCACAGTAAATAAGTTACGTATTGAAAATTTGCATGCTTTAAGAAAGAGATAAAGACTACATATTCTTCATGCAAATTTTAATTTTATGAATATGTTTGATAAATATCTTAATTACAAACTATCATACAACAAGAAATAAAAGAATATAAAAAATAACCAATAAATAAATTTAAAAAAAATAACCATAATTTATTTTGATGTTAGAAATACACAACTTTTCATAAAATATCCTAAAATAACGAAAACCTGCAGCAAAAGTCGTAATGTATAATATTTTTTCAATGTTAAATTTTCAGTGAATAGTCCAAATTTCATAAAAATATTATTAAGTACCGTAAAGGTTTTGCATTGAAGGATCTTTTAGGCATTCTATTTAACAGTTTCATTGTCCACTAACTATGAATAAGATTTCAAATTTTTGAAGTAGTTTAGTGAGATTGCATTTTTCATTTGGGTAAAGCCAAGTTCCTCAGCATCTAGGTAATAGTTAAATTCAGAAGTATTTGAAATAAGCAGTTATGATCAAAATTCATATAAAAAATTTTTTGTTAGTAGTCTAGAAATCGTGCCAGTCTTTATATCTGTTGTATATATATAGCACAGTTTTTTATAACGATATCATAAACGTCTCAGGAATAAAAACTCTTTAAACTGTTTGTTGGATTTTTATTTTTTATGTATTTTCCATCCACTTAAGCAAATCACTTGCAATTTATTTACTCTGTGTTTCTCATTTTATGTATTGTGATGATTTATTCTTTATCCAATATGAAAGACATCTTTTAGTTTTTCCAGTTCTTTAATGTGGAAGCACTAGATCATGTGAACGATTGAGGTTGGAAAGTATATCCCGTTCTTATGTCTAGATATCAGGACTATCATTTATAATAATCTCACATGTATTCATTTTATTCTCATCTTCTTCACCTTCGTTAGTTCAATGGTATCTGGTGGTATGACGTTGAAATTGCTATTTCAAAGTCTTTTTAGTGTGAATCTAAACTATTGTAAAGGTCTAATGTTTCCTCTAAGTCTATTAACCTTTGCACTGGCATAACTCAGCAGGGATAAAATATTAAAAGGGAAATTATTTACTCTTAGGTATAAAAAAAGAACGTGTCAATTGGACAGTAATAGTTCCAAAGTCCTATTTAGAGGACAGTTGAGAAATGGTGTGCTAAAACATACCCAATAACAATATAATCTTAACCAACCTCCAGGATGATAACAAAATAGTACTTTTAATAAAAAAAATTACTCACCCAAGTGTCCAATGTAAATTGAAAATGAATTCTATAATAGCAAATGAATAGTTAAAATCACGTTTACCAATGCGATCAATAAACAAAATGTACAGAAAAGTAAGGTGTGGGCGAGATACATAATTCTCGATAGCAGAAGCTAATACATACCCCTAAGTTTTTAAGGCTACAAAATATAAGCACATTGATTTTCCCATGCTATTTTTTATCTGTACTTTAAGTAGAATAGTTTAATAAAATGGATTACAAATATCATTATTTCATTACAATACGGTGTCAATTTTTTTTAAATGTCTCATTATATTTGTTTTTATTATTTAGATTGATACTATAATTTAAAATAGATTTTTTTAATATACTATATTTACTGATATTAAAATAGGAAGATTCAGATAAAAATTTTAAATATTTAATAATAATTTTAAAAAATGAATTAGAATACATAGAAAAATATTTTTCATCAGTCCTGTTAAAATGAGTCACATAATATCACAATGACTAATTAATCAATTTTGTGATTGACTTATTAATCAATCACAAAATAATTTCAAAATTATCGCAATTAAAGCTTATTTAATTTACTATGATCCTCAAACATATTATCTATTAAATAAAATAAAAATCTTAATCATTTCTTCTTATTAATATGTTTATGTACATTAATTTAAAACTTAAATGTTATACTTACCATTTTGTAAAAAAATTGTAGTACAAATTGTACAGATTCCTAATATAAAGTATTATCAAATATGCTCCTTATAAAAGTTATAATGTAAAATATAAGTAATTTTTTTGTAATGTTATTTTTATTAACCATTGATTTTTACGTATTTCAAGACGGATATGAAATTTACTACTGAGCTACATAAACCTGATAACATTACAAAATTAAAACTATACTAAAACTAAATTATATTTTAAAAATTGATTTTTAAAAGATGCAATACATTTATTGCTTCTTTTAAAAATCAGTTTTTAAAATATATAGTATATTTGAAGCTTAAAAATGTGAAATAAACACAAATTAAAAAATGCAATCACCAAACAAGATTTTAATATTTTTAAAGATCCATGTAAGTTTCGAAAGGATATTATGAAAATTTTATATTCACTAAAATAATCGAACATTTTAGAATATGTCTATTAATGTTGAATCATTCAAGATTTTGATGCGCAAGTTCTATTATCAAAATATAAAAAAAATTATTAACAAATAATACTAAAAAATATTTATGAGGTTGTGTTACATTGGTTTGTAAGGTAATTGAATTATACATCTTAGAGTTTATAGTTTTTTCTGATAATTTTTATTAATGAATATATTCTATACAACTTTCAAATATATCACGGTAATAAATGAAATATATACTATTAAATTTCTCAAAGATTTAACTCCATATGTAGTAATTTAAAGTGTCATTGGTTTACAAAACAAGAAATAAATATATTTTTCATGTGGAAAAAGTACAATTTGAATTAAGTTTTGGAAATAATTTTAGAAAATAATAAAATAATCAATAATTTAAATCAATATTGTATTTTGTCCAAAACTTGTTCAAAAACAATTTACGTATTGTTTTAACATACTTTAAGCCCAATTCTTGAAGTGCTATCAAGACAAATAGGGGAAAAAAAACCCATCTGCTATTGCGCATTCAGGTGTAATTTTTGTTAGGGAAGTTTACAGTACTAAGAACATGCTTCAAACTTCAATGAAATTTCAGTAGTTTCTATTTTCTTTTAATCTAGATTTATGCTGCAAAAAGTATCACGGACGCATTTACTGCAAAAACATAAAGTACATTTGAAAACACAAAGTTTAGTTCCAAAAATAATTTTTTCTTCTACAAGAAAACCAGAGATTCATTTTTGTATGTAGCATCAAAATTACAATATATAATAATTTAGAATTTCTTGCAGTATTTAATTCTGAAGTACTTTTTTGTTTTCAGACATGTAATGTTGCTTTATCATTAACATATTTAATTCTTTTCAATATGTCAGAGAAACATTATATTTCCAACAATGAAATGTTTAGAAATAATTTTTTTGTGCTTATAATTATAAAATTTCGAATGAAGTTTTATTCTGTTTATTGTTCTAATTATTATACATGGTCTTGTAACATCTGCCCATGTGTGTAATGCAAAAACGTTGAGCTATTATGTATTTTTGTTATACTAGGTAAATCCAGAAAAAAACCTAATTGCCTGATCTTTCTCATGTGGTTGATTTCTTAGTTTTCCACAACGTAATCAAATTTATATATCAATTTGTATAAACACACAGAATATTTCTAAATAAATATCTTTCGTATATTATAAATAAGAAAATTCTACTTTTTTTAAAAAAATAACATATCCAATTATGTATAAGTGTTCAAAATGTTCTGAACAAACACTTAATAAATAGGGTATATTAAAATCTAAATAGTGAAATAAATGCAGTATTGTAAAATGAAGATGCGTTATATATTTAATTATTTATACATATGTGTATTATTGAGAGGGAAAATTTTCATTAATTTTATTTCACAGCTAAAAGAGGAAATTCATGAAAAATAGCAATATAATTTTCAAAGCAGGATTTTTATTACAAAATAAAATTGATTTGAATCAAAATGAATTCGAATACTGCACCAGTTTTAATTTAATGTTCTAATTTATATACAACTGCAAAAAATTATATTTCTAAAACCTTTCTATAAAAAGTGTGACAAATATTGTGCTTAATGAAGACAATTGCTGAATTAACGCCCAGTCGAATCACCAAGAAGCAATTCTGAGAGGAAAAATTTATATTTCATTTTCATGGAAGAACGTGAATCATTCCATTCCAGAATGAATAAATATTAAAAATATTTACTTCAAAATATGCATTAGTTACATAATAAAACCATTTAATTTTGTGCTATTCATATGCAAAGGGTGATTAATGATGTAAATATATCATCATTTATATACAAATGACTGATAGGATAAACAAAAATACCTTCAAACTTTATTCAGTGAACAAATGGGAATGCTTAAATTTACTCAAAATCAATTTTTATACTAATACGTATTTAAAACTTCTTAGAGGAAAATCATATTAGCCTTTCTTTCATTGATTAAAATGTAGAATATCCACTCCCAGAAGAAACAAATTAAAAAATGGATGTTAGGAACATAAAATATTATATTGAAGTTGAGTTCTGTCTGAGACAAATAAAATGAAGTGAACCTATTTCTGTTAATGTTACCGTCTTTTAAGGACTTCCCACTCACTATTTAATGCATGGATTCTCAGAAGGTAGCATTAAGCAGAGAACGTGTTTTATTGCGATTTAAAGTTATTATATGTGAACAAAAATTATTTTTATGCATATAGATGACATATTTTTATAAACTATTTCATGATTCTTTCAGATCCTCATGTATAAAACAATTCTACTTTTATATTAAATAAATTTTATATATTTCTATAGAAAGTCACATTATATATATTGGAATATTTTCTACGTAATGCCATGTTTGATATTTTGTGATAATTATTTTATTTTGAATACTTAGTAAATTGTAGAAATTATAATCATTTATAATATATTATTAATAAGAATGTTTGATGTCATTGATGCAACGCATTATTTATTTTTGTCTTAAGGTATTTTATTTCACAATATTTCACTAAGGAACTAAATATTTTATGGAAAACTGCTAAATTGATTGTGTGATTTACAATTTAATTTTAACGCATAAAGAAAATTATTTTTAATTTTTTTACAAACTGCAGATAAAAGCATAAACAGAAATCAGTAGATTTATATTTTTTTTCAATTTAAATGAACATAACTAAACATTTCAATTTTTTTCACTTGATCTTTTTTGGGATAGCTGGGGTTTTCTCTTTGTTTTTTTTATTGTACTTTGTTGAATATCTTTTTTTAAAAATGGAGATGAATTTTTAAAAACAAAATGTTTGTAGAAAGGGAATTCATTAAAACGAGAAAAAAATATCGATTTAATTCAACAAAAGAACAAATAAAATCTTCACATAAAATACGATAATATTTACAAATCTTAATTTTTTCCTGCTTGAGCAGCCTTTAAAAATGGAAATAAACAATTTTCGAAGATTTTATGTCTTTGTGATTTTTTTATCTAAAATTTATTTCTTAAAAATTTATAGTGTTAAAAGATTTCTCATTAAAATTTTGAGTTTGAGTTAAAAAAAATAAAAAAAAATTTGTGAAAAAATTTTTAAAAATAAAAATTTGGTATTTACTTTTCAAGATTCAAATTTACATAATTATATTTTATGATATAAATCTAAACCAGTTTCTAATTACATACATTTATTTTATAGTTATATTTTCGTTTAAACTTTTGCATTCTAGATAAATATTGTAAGCATCAGATAATTTCTTAAAAAAACGAAAATCACATTTGTAAGCTTATACCGAGCTATTTTAAGGAGAAAATGTGCAAAAAATTGATTAACCTGCATTTTTTATAAATCTTGGGTAAATACAGTTTATTGTCACTTTTACTTTAATGTATTTCTGTACTTTGTAGTAATTGTAGAAACTTTTAAATTAAATATTGATTTGCACAGATTTCAATTATACATACATACATTAGTTATTACGCACATATATGCACACCCGATTGTGCATTTGTGTATTTACATAATATTCACGGTATTTTATATACATATTCTTAAAACAAATGAAATTCAAATGATATTGTTAAATGTATTTGCATTTTAATTTTCTTCATCTTGTTTTTCTTCATCTAATCCAAATATATATATCTTTTACATTGAAAGTGCATTACAGTTTAATTTAGTAAGCAACATATATTATAGATAAGTGTATTTAAACTGCATTGATTTTTTATCTATTTATTGAACGCAACTAATCAGGCTAAATAAAAAGTAAATTATTATAATAACCTAACATATATTTATTTCTTGATATTTTTTTATAATTAAAAATATCACTTTTTCTTGTGAATATTTCTTACATTATACATTTCTAATAACTTATTTTTACTTTACATTTCTTAAAATAATAGACCGAAAATAAATAAAACACAATTGTAAATAAAAAAATTGAAGTCTCTAAAACTACTTTTAGTCGTCAATAACAAAAGACATTTAATTTTTTTTTATGTTATCATCAAAAAAAATATATAAAATTGACAGGAACTTATTTAAAATACACACAAGTAAATAACAATTTCTTCTCTTGATTTATAAATTACTGAAAAGATTCTTAATGCTTGAATATATTTTAAAAAAGTTGTTGACGGTTTAAAAAATTGAGATAAAGTAACCAAAGAAATAACATAATTCTGAATTGATTCTTTACCTGACATTTTGACGCGACAGTAAAGTGCGGCACAAATTGGAGTCCAGAAAGAGGGCGGTTAAGTGCCCAGGCACCTCACCGAAAGTGGACCTGTCATTTCTCATAATATTGATTTCCGGCTTTTGGACCACTAATGCAAGAAGATGGGAACTACCAAACTTTTCTCGGGCGTAACTCGACCAGATGAAAGAAAAATATTTCCGGGTAAAAGTAAGAAAAGGAAGGAAGCCATGTGGAATCTTGTTACAGACTAGCGCGATCGTGGTTGTCTGAAAAATTGTTAAGAGTAATGTCCTGATATAGAAATGCATAAAGGAAAACTAATAAAAATATTCTGAATCGAGTGGATTGTTTTGATCTGGAGTTTACGTGACAGAACAGCATGATATTTATAATGAATGGTTTTCTTAATTATTAATAGTTTCAGGTGTACTCATAATTTATTTGAAATATATTCAGAGAAAAAATTATATAAAATTATTTCATTTATTATATAATAATTTTATTTTACTTCCTGAATGACTATTTGATTATCAAGTATTCAATGTACGTATATGTATTAAAATTATATTTTTTATAGTTGAGTAATATCAAATGGTAAAAAATAAATTTGTGAAATGATGAAGTTCATTATAAATTCTTTTCGTAATATTGATGTCATTATCCATATTTTTACAAAATAATTAATTTCCAAGATTATTTTAATTATAAATCTAAGCAACTTTTGTGTCCGTGCATTAAATACAATTATTGATTTCCAATGAAATTTCAAAGACTTTATTTTGACATTTGAAGAAATATTTAAATTTAATTAAATATATTCATGAACTTTCTTACACTTCTTATATTTTTACCTTTCTTGAAATTTACTGAAATGTTTTTAAATAATTATACATAAAATATTTCAAGCTTTCAATAACATATAAAGGAATAATATTGTCTAAAATGGGATAACTTTGTATTGTACGATGAGTAGTTTTGAATGATTCACTGATATTAGAATTATCATTAAAAAGAAATTGATTTTACTTATGATGAACTATGAATGAATTTAAAATTACATTAAGTATTTAATTTTTATATAATTTAAATGAAATCTACCTAATTCAGGTTAGCTGAAATTTTTTCTATAGTATATACTTTTCCATCATTTGAATCTAGGATATAAAATATATTAAATAAATTTCTTCTCTCTCTCTCTCTCTCTCTCATGAGACAAAGAAACCTAATTCTTTAAAATATTTATTAAACATACACCTATAAATTCGTTTATTTTTAATTGAATATGTAATTCATTATTTTCTTTTTCTTCTCAATTACATTATATTTATAGCATCTATATATATTTGTCTAAAAGTAAAAGCAGAAAATGTTTTATTTCTTTATATTATGTTGAATAATTCATGATACAAAAAATCTTTAAAAATATTATATTCTATATTTTTTCTATATTCTAAAATTAGAATGGAATAACATTAGAAATATAGGGCATATTTATTAAAATTGTTGCATCTTGAAGCTTAAAATATAATTACATACTGCTGTCTACAGGTACAGTGCTCTTTCAAGTACTTAAAAAATCATTTTCAGAAGAAAACTTTTATCGGAATCTAAGAGGCTAACATGTCACTTTCAGTTCAAGGATTCATTAAATAAAATCCTACTTTGAATGTGGATGTATGAAGTAAGTAGTCACTTCATAAGTAGTTAAAATGACTGATAATGTGGTGCAATATATTGATCTACTAAAGGATTCTGAAAAGATATTCCATGTATAATTTTATCTTTGTTTTAATGATTAATCCTTGATACGATCAATCAATAAAAGCTAGACAAAAAACATGCAACTTAATTCAACATAATTCACCAGTTAATATTTTTTTTTTAAATTTGAAATTAAAAATAAAAATTAAAAAAAGAGATTATCGATAAGATAATCATAATCTGAATCTACTAAAATAAGGAAAAGCAGTAGAAAAACTTAAATAATGAATAAGTGTGAAATGAGAAGCAAATGGTAAAAATAAATGAATGTCGTTAATGATACCAAAACACATAAAACTAAGCTACATATTTTTTGATCGCGAGATTGGGTAGCATGAAGTAAAATAAGACAAACTGGTGCTTTCTCTGACTGTCTTATAATGTATAAAAACTTTCAATATAGCCCAAAATTTCCTAAGTATTTTAATTCAGATTGTGAAGAACGATACTTTGATACATAGATTATATTAAAATTTATTGGTTGATATTATTGCTACTATCAAACTTCTGTTATATAATTCAGTATTTCTTTTATTCTTATGTCGAAATACATAAAATTTTTTGTATATTTTTACGGCTAAATAAAAGTACATTCATGCACGAAAATGTATATTACATACTTCTCATTCGCAATAAATGTTTTACTCATGGTTCTTGCATGCCTTTTTGTGATTTGACTGGTCATGCATCATAAAAATTAGTTTAAGATTTTTAAGCTGAAATATTTCTGACCATGCTCTTCACAGTGTTTTATTTATTAAGACATTAACAGTGATGAAGCATTAACATAGTAAAATGCCATAATAGTGAGGAAACTAAATAAAAAATTATATTACGAATTAGGTGAATATTTTATTGTTTAGAACAAGTTCAAAATTTGTGTGGGAATGAAAAATGAAACTAAAAATACATAACTTTTATCTTTATGTTTAACATTCTTTTATTTTTATACACCCGTATATGATTTTTAGAATCTCACATATTACGTGAAAACTTTCTGCTTCTATTTTAATATCCAGTATGTTATAATATGAATATTAACCAAAAACATTAATAAAACTGCTTGGATTTCTATTTAAAGATTACCTTTCAACACGTGTCGAAATTAAATAAGATATTTATTATTTAAACAACTTCTGAATAGTTACATAGAAGCCCTGTTTTATTTTATCTAATTCTTTTTTGATAACTTTCTTAATAACTTAAAATGAAAATTACTTTGTATTAAATATTTACAAAATTAATTTACAGAACTAAATATTTTTAAAACGAATTCTTCGCATTCTTTTTTACAGAGTGTACCGAGATACTTAAATATAGTAAATAAAGAGTAGAAAGACATTATTACACATATTTTATTTTATGATAAACTTATAAAATCTATAAAAACATATAAAATATTCCAAGACTAAAGTATTTATGCTTACAAAACACTGAAATTTCCTGTAAAAATATTGGATAATTTATATCTCAAAGGACAATGGTATGAAAATAGTTAGTATTAATCATCATTTTTTATTACAAAATTAATAAGTATACTTGTAAATGATTTTGAAATTCCTCCTGTTTTCAGTTAATAACTCTTAATTGTTTGAAAGAAAAATCTACGTTTAATAAGTTAAAACTAGAATTGCCGCTAGAATGTTAAAATGTAGCAGTTTGAACTTTTTGTGAATTTAATTCTTTTCTCTAACCACCGAAAGCTCTTTTTAATGACTTTACAGGAAGCATGCTTTCATAAATCTTCTTATCAGGATTTATCCAAATAGCTTTTAAAAGAATATTTTCTGTTATTTTTCATTTCAGTAAGGGGCGAAAAATTTTGATTGCTCGCCAGAGAAATCCTATTTTCCCGGGCAATTAATTCTCTTAACGTGTTCTTTTCGATAATGCAGCTATAAAACTGATAAATGATTCTGCCTGTCTTTAAATCAGCAACTAATTTTTAAATCAAATAAATGTGGTATGCTGGGAGGAAAATTATGGATTATCATGATAATAATTCTTGACATGTGTGGTTTTTAGGGTTATACAGTACAATGTTAACGAAAATGGTGCTAAAGTTATGCGTCTTATGCTGGTTCAGTTTCAGTTTTTAATATTTCAAAAAGTTGTTAGTCTTCGCTTTGCATTTAGATAAATTTAAAAAGTATGCATAAATATAAGTACTTGTTTTAATATTTATATTACGTATTTTGAAAATGATTTTAAAGTATTTTTATTAAATTTATATAATTAATAAAAATAGTACAATATTATATAATTAGTAATTATATAGATTGTATCAATGTAAAAATTCCCTTAATAATATTTATATCTTTTTATAACGCTGTATTTAATTAATTTTAGAATTATTAATCAATATATTTAGTGACAAATTAAGTCCCCATTTTGGAATTACATTCTTTTAAATTAAATTCGTGACCTCAATTTATACACCTTATTACACAAAAATGAAGATAAAACAACCTAGGCTGATTTATTATACTAGTTATTCATACTTTTTGAATATCTGCCAACAAACCTTCATATGTTCATATAGGTTGCTTTTATTCTCCTACAGAAGTTGCACATCGCTTCATTTCTATTGGTCAAACACTTTGCCCAGTTCTGATTTCCTTTTACGATTTTACATTCTCACAATAGATGACAGTTAATAATGGTTATTTCTCCTGAAGAAAAAGAAAATCCCCAAACAAGCCCTTTTACAAATATTCTCGGTATATATTTCACAGAGGAACCATCCATTTAAGATGTTCTATGACGTAACCATGACATTTGAAATGCAGGTCTTACATTCTTTCGATTTTTCATTTTATTTTTACTTTTTTGCTCTTAGGCTGAGCACACGCTGCCATGTAACCCATTTCATCCCTAGTGGGCATGGTGCCAAGGCCACCCCTGAGGAGCTGATGATGACTCTGAAGACATAATCATTAAGTAGGGAAAAAGAGCGAGAGAAGGGAAAGACTTAATATCAGAAAATGAAAAAGGAATCAAAAATTGCGGAGCTTGTTCTTAAGGATGGGTTGGAAACGGCCGCTGCCTTGATGGCCTTTGTGATAAATAGAGACCTGTCAAGCATCTGATTGAGCAGCCTTATATATTTAATTTAACCCGATACGTTACAAAATGAATTGGGGAATGCATAAAAGAACACATGGTAATCATATTGAAATGATTGATCAAGGAGTCAATTACATTTTAATGTGATTAACTCAGCACAAAACATGGTTAGTACGTAATTTAATACATTACAGAATAAGAACAATAAATTAAATCTAAAAAGAGATTTCCGCTATTCAACTAAAAAAAATGGTAATATATGCTTAATTAAAGTTACTGTGCGGTAAGTAATATTCTACAAATATATAACTGGAAAATAAACAATTTAACTTTATATAAAGCAATAAAAATGGATTTATTAAGCTTTAATTTTTAAAGCTTAGTATTTTTATCCTCTCCTTCATGCGCTTCATTCCTATTTATTTTTTGTCTATACATTTTCAACTTAAATTACAAATTGTGAATTTTCCAATCTCGTTTCTGTTACATCTTGAAATAATCGTTACACTAGCTAGATGCAGTAAGGTCTTCAATCATTCGGATTTTTTCTTTTCATTTTCTGTAGAATTCCTCCATTCTCATATTTCTTATCGATGAATATATATATATACACGTATTCGATACTCTTAACGATTCTACTTTTTATAACGATGTAAGATGGGCTCTCTTCCTCTCCAATTGAAAGAATTCTCAATGAAATCCCAAGAATTGGTTTCAAGAACTTATTGGTTTTAAATTGAATGCTCAAATATAGAATAAGAGTTGCAATCAACTGAAAGATTTATAAATAATTATAATATTTATATACAAAATTAATATTTAAAATAAATTTTACAATTTAATAATATAACGGAAGTAAATAAAATAATTATTTAATTATGTTTTTAAATGCCAATTTTTATTAACAGAATTATAAAAATAATAAGTATACTAATTTAGCAAGTTTTGATTACACACACACACACACACACACACACACACACACACACACAC
>JAPDSC010027397.1:360388-387693 GCA_026290005.1 Latrodectus geometricus
ATTATGATATAAAGAAGAATTTTCAACAATAAATTATTTATATGCATAAGTGGCAAGAAGTCATAAATGAATTTGTAAGGAAGCTAACACAGTTATTTTTTAGTATTAATCTGCTCTTATAAGTGATTTTGCAAACATATGAGATCGATCACTAAATATAGTGTCTTTGAACAAAATTTTACTATTATAGGTATACATTAGTGAATGTTTTACCGATTAATTATGGTAGGAAAAAATTTATAATAATTGTAATTTACAAATTAAAACCTAAATATTTGCACTCAAATGCCTAAAAATTATAATGATAATGCTTTATTATAAAAATAATTATCCATTTCTTAGAGACTATTTAAGGAAAATCTAATGTAAATGCATATTTTAAAATGCATCAATGGAAAATGTGGTATTATATGTAAATCATTATATAAATTTCTTTAAAAGCTTTAATTTCTGGAAAGCTTCTCTTACGCAATACCGATGCAATCCTAGTCGGCTATCTTTCTTTGGTCCTTTAATAGTCACAAAGTCATCAGAAGATTGGCACCACTTCTCTACATCTTGTCTTGCTTTGCTCCAATAGAAATGTTCCCAAATTTTCTGCAGTTTTCTGAGGCATCATTACTACAAAGTAGCAGTTGACGTACTATGTAGTTCTTTCAAAACTTTTGAAATTCTTGACTTTGGCAGAATAAGCTGCCATTTGAAGTTACGTCCGTAAACAGATTCTCTCTTCCTGAAATACACATTATTTATTATATGGAGTGATTCCCATAGACCCCAACCCAAATGCTGTTTAGTTGCTGGACTGTATGTGGAGATATTCAGCCAACTTTTTTTTCATAATGGAAGATACCTTTAATTTCAAAAATGGAGTTATATGCAAAATTTTCTTTCGCTTCTTTAAGCCCATTATCATGCTATGAGTCTGGTTTCAATGTAGGTGAAACAGTAACTTTGTGTACCGAAATATTTATATATTGATATTTCTTTTCAATTCTAGAACAATATCGTCAGTTATCATTAGAAAATTTCAGCTATAATACGTCTAAAAATTTCATCTTAATCACTGCTGTATCTCCTGAACGTAAATGCAGTTTTTTATTCTTAAAATTTAACTTGAAAACTTTTCCTCTGGGAAATCTAATCCTAGAATAAATTCATCATTTATGTAAGTCTAGTCATATGATGGTACACTGCATTTCGAAATGTGATGCTACATTTTGTTTCTGACATTTGCTGACGTATGACCTTTCTACTCATATGTTTGTTCATTGTACTAATCTCAAGAACATTTTTCTGCAATTTTGTGGCTATACTACTAATCATTTATATAGTAGCAAATGTTTTGAACACTAGTTTATTTATCAAGTTTTATTAAAAAATATATGAGTTATTCATACAGGAAGATTCAGCATTTAATAATTGAGAGCAAGTTTTAGTATAAATAGCTTGTATTTCCTATGAATTACTAAGTTATATTGAAATTACAAATAGAATATTAAAAATTTAAAATTTAACAAATGAATTGCATTTTATTAATTGTGTTTGTTGTTAATTTTAATATTTGAGTTTGTACGAATTTATTAAATGGCTCATTAATCATTTAACTAATATGAGTATTTTTATTCATTAGTGAAATTGTAGGAATCGAAAAAATAGACATTGTGCAATAATGACATTAAAGTCGAAAAGCATATTTCCTTGTGTAAATATTTCCATGTATACAAGCTAAATACATAAAAGGATTTGAAAATATCAAAAATTTCTAAATATTTTAGAAGTTAATTATATACTAGTTAGTTGATGGATATAAGCTTGAAATATAAATTAATTAAATTCATTTTAGGATTAAAAGCATAATTTATTTCATAATTATAAATTTTTCCCATTAAGAGAATTATATCAATTTTTAATATTTAAAGTTAAGTTGAAAATGCAAATTTTCCTTACATCAAAGCTTACAGTTTTAGTAATAAAATAAATTTAATATGCATAATCCTATTAAAATTTTTAAATATATTTGAATATTTTCTTCGATTTAAATTTACAAAATTCATTTGTAGTTAGTCAAAGGTTTATGTTAATACGTTTACGTATAAATAAAGAAATATTTAAGTTACCAAGTAAAAAATATCTTGCAAACAGAAATGTCATTAATTTTCTAATTTTCTATTTTGCACTACGGCTTATTTAAAAATCAATGCTGAATTAAAGGTATTCTTATTACTCTTAAAACTTTAACCTGCACAATAGTAAGATAATAATTTTTTTTCTTTAAATGTAGTTGCACAATTAAAGTGCAAATAATTTTAGAATTTCTGAGAGCTAAATAAAATGCAGGCTCTTTAAATTAAAAGATGAACTCTTAACTGAAATTATTCATTTTGTTTCGTTTAATGCCATCAAGAGAGGAAAAGTGTCTAGAGGAAAGAGAATGCTTTGCATCTCTGCTCTGTGTTAATGACACAAAGCTTTTAAGATGTCCAAATAATTCTTCGTAAAATGAAAAAGACGAGGTAATTAAACCCTTACTAACTTTAACTGCATTTTTATTAAAGTATCGTTATTTAAATGCAGAACAAAATTCGTTTTAATTTATTAACATGGTTACAAATGGAGCACTTAAAATATGCAAGGAACACGTAAAGTATTCAAAAATGTACAATATTAATCACTGTCAATAAAAACGCCAACGGGTTTTTTTAAAATAAATAATGCGAATAATAAACCAAATCTCATAAATTTCTTTTTTTAATAGGTTTCTAAGTTCTGTATTTTATTTCCAGAATTTAGTTTCTAATTAAAACGTGATAAACTTCTCACATTAGGCATTTGTCACATAAATTAAAAGAATCATACTTAAGGTAACTCTAAAAACTTCAAATAAATAATTTATATGTCATATAATTGGATGCTTTTCAAATATCAAATAATTTACAGAAAAAGACATATTCTATTTTTAAAAATATTTTTGAAAAAAATATCTTTTTAAAGTTTCCTGTTTGTTGTAAAATTAATTTCTCTATATCGTAATGATACAATTAGATTTTCGGTGAAAAATTCCGGATACAGCAAAAATCATTACTTGATAATAAAAGGTAATGACTTGTATCGTTTTTATATAGAATTCTATAAAGATGAATCTTTGAGAAGCATTCTGTTTTTGAATGAAACTTATTCAAAATGCTTACCTTGAATTTGAAGCAGTTAAAAATATGCCAGATAAAAAAATATGTATTACATGTATATAAATCGTCTTGAGACAACTTCCATATTACCTTAATAATAATTTATGAAAATATTCTTAAATTCATATTTGATGTGATAAGTTTACCTGTAGATATACATTTTGTTAGAGAGACTCAAGGGTTTCTTAACCATATCTGTTTCTTTTTAGTGAAATTTTAATCCATTGCAACTGAATTTAAAAGAATTATAAACAGGCATATGCAATAAAAAAATAATTGTTTATGTTAAATTTCTGAAATATTAAAAAAAAACATGGAACTCTATTAAAAAAAGTTAAAAGTTTAGAAAAACATTCACGACATATAATATAAATTGATTCCTACAAAATCTTGAAATAAGATTTTGCTATAGAAATATTAGACAGAGAAGCAACCCTAAGGCCTTTTTAAGGAACCAAGACTACAAATGCCGATAATCGAATCCTTCAAAAGTATGAGTAAGCTTCAAACTGATTTTATATATTATAAGAAATATGGCTACCTAAAATAATTTTAAGAAAATTGTCCCTCAATATTAAAATATAGCACTAAGGACATTAAAAATCTACATAAATTAATATTTGGTGTAAATGAAGGGCGGAGAAATCTCTTACGAAATTTTACGGATTTTGATTTTGACTATCCTATTAAAGAAGCCAAAACAAAAGCCCTGATTTTATTCAGGAATAATGATTTTATTTCTATGGGTAATGTGCTTCATATCGAATTTGTGTCTAATACAAAAGATAATTGCGAATTGACTTTTGATCATTTAAGAAATTTCGATTTGCTTCGAAATGTCAAATCTTATTCCAAAAGTGAAACAGAACTAGTAGAAACTTAATAATATACTTAGAAATACAGTGAGTTTAAGTAAAACTTGTGAGTTTAAGTAAAACTCACAGAACAGTCAGTGGTTTTCAAAACGAAACAGTAAACAACGCCCAGACTTCAGTTATTGACAGCACTTTTCCTTTCGGAGCCGAAGACTCACAAAGGCAGTCTGTAAATATATTTCCTACCCCACGTTAGACACTAGGTACTAACTTTCTTTTACACAACATTAGTTTTGGCGGATTATTTCTATGAAAGATCTAATTGACACTTTACGCTCATTTAATTGTACAGCCAGTTATTCAATCGAACATTATATACAAGATTTAGAAGATAACATTTGTTTATTTAATATTACAAGTGATCAACAAAAGATAATTTTTGCTAAAAAAAACTTTAACTGGTACTGCAGAAACTCTTGTTCAGAGTGTACATGGTTTGTTTACATGAAAAATTTTAAAAGAATTTGTATTGTTTGAATTTAAATCGAAAGTTAATAATAAACAAACTCACACTATGCTTCAAGATTGTATTTTACGAAAAGTTGAATTTCTTTTTGAATATTTTCAATATATGGGTGAAATTGCCTTTCAAAGTACAATAGATGAAGCATCTTCAATTGATTTCATAATAAATGATATACAAGTTACAAAATTGATGTAATTGTATTCATAAACATTCAATTCAAGTAACAAAACTTTGTTATATTGTATTATAAATATTTCAGAATTTAAAGAAAAATTATGAAAGTATTTACGTTTCTAAAAAAATAGATATTTCCTGATTTTTCTAAATTTTATGATGGAAAAAATTACAATCACAGCAATCAATATTTAAATAAAGGCAATATTGTTACTCATAATAATCAAGATATGTCGAATATATCTCCAATAATTTGTTTTGTGGCTAAAATGGTCATAAGTCTTCACAGTGTTTACATAAAGGGAAATGATTTAAATTTTTCCAGTGTAACAGTTTTGCTCATAAGGCCATGGACTGTCCTAATACTCAATTACCTACAACAAAATTACCAAAAATTCTGTTCAGCATATTCAGACAGATTATGATGTTTCACGCCAAATATAACCCATACACATTCTAATTACTTTAGGAAACATCAAAATAAGTGCACAATGAGGTACGGGTAGGGAAACTTCTATGATAAAATATTCAATATATAAGCAAATTGGTTCTCCTTTTCTTAATTTTTCCCCTCTTGTTTTTACTGGAATAGAAAATATTAAAATTAAATCAATAGGAAGTTTTACAGACTTAATTACAATAGAGGATTCCTCATTCTCTATAAATATTCACATATTTCCAGATGATTGTATTTCTGTAAATGAAATTGTTGGAGCAGATTGCATCACCCAAGGTGAATTTCACATAGGTAAAAATGATATTCATTTGGTTAACAACAATTAAAATTTTCTTGTCAATATAATTAATGTTTTCGATGATATGGATACAATCGAACATTCACATATTAGAAACTCAACTTATCGAGAACAAATTAAGAAAATAATTAACAACTATAAACCAAACAAAATTAAGACTGCAGATATTTTAATCTACTACAAATATAATTCTTTGTGATTCAATACCCGTAAATCAGCGTCCACATCGATTACCCTATGCAAAACAAAAAATAGTCCACGAACAAACAGAACCATGGTTACAAGAAGGTATTATTAAAGAAAGTATTTCTGATTATGCAGCTCCAGTGGTTCTGTGCAAAAAGAAAAACGATAAACATAGATTATGTGTCGATTACGGACAATTAAACAAAAAAATAATTCTTAATAGATTCCCCCTGTCCCTTATTGAAGTTATACTTGATCGCTTTGAACAATCTTAAATTTACCCAACATAATATTTAAGGAACGGCTTGTTCTGGTTGATCATGTTGTAGCAAATACATTGATTTTGTTACGCATGACAGACAGTTTAAATTTTTCAAGATGCCTTTTCGATTGTGTAACAGTCTTACTGTTTTCCAAAGATTTATTAATAATGTATTTCTTGAACTATTGAAAGATGGCACAATAATAGACAAAGTTATAATACCATCTCGATATGAAGCCGAAGGTATTAAAAAATAGAAATGAGTTCTTAAAGTTGCTTAAGAGTATGGTTTGGAGCTTAATTTTAATAAATAGTTTCATTCAAAAAAAAAAATGAATTTTTTGGATACGTTATTCAGAATGGAAACTATTCAACCTTCTTCATTGAAGTTCCTTGCTGTACAAAATTTCCCTAAATCTACTAATTTAAAACAGATTCAGAGTTTCCTTGGATTAATCGGATATTTTCGAAAATTCATTCCTAATTTTCACGCATTCCTCTAAACATTTAAGTGACCTCTTTCGCAGTAACTAAGAGTTTAAATTCGATAACAAACAAATAAATGCATACCAAGAATTGAAAAACATTCTGTCACAAAAACCAATCTTACACATCTTTCTACCAGGTTCACAATTAGAATTGCATACCGACGCCAGCTCACAAGTTTCGGAGTTGTGCTATTTCAAAAAGAAAGTGATGAAAAATTTCACCCCATTTACTGCATGAGCAGAAAGATTTCTCCACAACAATCCAAATAAACTTCAACTAGAATCTAGATTTAACTTCAAAAATTGCCCACCTGACAATTTTTGAAATTAAATCTAGATTTATTTTTACTTTTTTTTTTTTTTTTTTTGCTTTTTTTGTGCAAGCTTTACAGGACCAATGCTATCAGGATGTCCGAGTTTGAACGGGAACGGTATAGAGGAGAGCCATGTCCAGTGCCGGTGTTTTCTCCTAACTCGTCCACCACTAAGAAGTCAGATGGAACATGACGTAACAGTGCTCTAAGCTCTGTCCAAGCGGGACCTCGCCCCTTGAGCTAGAGGAAGATTGGATAATAAAGACGAACACGTTGATGGAAGACGATTATTAAAGATTCCTAATTGTTATTCTTCTCAATATTATTAATTTTACACATTTAACTTTCGTTTGTCAATACTTATTTGTTACTGTTAATTATATTCAGTAAGCTTAAATATTAAATTAGTCTGTTTTGATTTTACTTAATCTCTATACCCCTTCATTACATGTATATACAGTGTCTACGAAAAAGTATTTGGACACCTGTGATAGAAAAGAAAACTCAATTTTATTCAAAATCAATAGTTGGCCGAGCATCCACGAGAAGGAATTACAGCGTCAACTCTCCGGGACATATTTTCCACAAGTCTTACTTTTACAGCTAGTGGTATTGTCTTCCACTTGGCTTAGAGTAGACATACAAGTTCCCTCACCAATTTTGGACGGTAGTACAACCCTTAATTCTGAGATCCAAGTCATCCCAGAGGTTCCCAATAGGGTTCAGGTCTGGGCAGGCCAGTCAATTCGATGGACTCCATTGGCACCATACCAAGATTTGGTTAACTTCGGAATATGACAATTAGCATTGTAATCCTGAAAGTAACAGGTATCCAACCCGTAATACAACCACAACGTAAGAAGCACATTGTCCTCCAAAATGGTGCAGTCGACACTGGCGTTACGCTTACCATGAATGGGAATCAAAGTTCCCAGTAGAAACATTCCCAGACCATAATTCCACCTCCCCTGAACTTGACGTTTGGTAAAATCCATTCTGGCAGGAGACGCTCTCTAGGCAGACCTTAGAATCAAATCCTACCATCTGAACGGTAAAGGGTGAAAATTGATTCGTCGCTCCAAAGAACCCGTTTCCAGTGATATACGGTCCAATTTCGATACGATATTTTTTGCACAACATTAAGAGAGCAGCATGGTTGGACTTCGTGATCAAATACTTATGGACAGTAGCAGGACCATGAAAAGCAAACATATGAGCTTTCTTATACATGGTATTTATTGAAAAAATACTCCCGAATGTCTGTTGAAAATCCTCGCGGATGAGGGTCATAGGATAGAAGCTTTTCTTCCAAATTTCTCTGGACAGCTCTCGTCGGTCTCTATCTTCTATTTTCATTGGTCTGCCTCGGGGCACATTTCGACAATCACCGCTCTCCTCCCACTCCTTAATCACATAGGCTACTGTCGATTTTGGATACTTCAGATCACTTACTTAAAATCATGAATATCTTTAAAAAATATTTAATTAACTTATGTAAATTATAAGAATTTATAAAACATCAATGGGTTTTATGAAATATGTTCAAAATAAGACTTAGTCCACAATGTCAGAATACATTATTTAAAACATTTTTATTAAAGAGAATGTAACAAAAAATGTTAGCAATAAAAATTTACACTAACTGAATGTAACATAAAAAGTTCATGGAATAATAGTTCATAGTATTTGATGAGAAACATTTCAAGTAAAAGTAAATTAAAGCATTTTATTCATTATTATTTTGATAATAATTTTTTTAAATAAATGTTTGAACATTTTTGTAAACACACATTCAATATTTCTAAATGCCTTTACTTCTTTTTAAAAAAAAACTTGATTGCTAAGCATTTTATACTGTTTTCTAATATAATTATAATTTTTTTATAACATATTTAATTTTTATGCAGCAATAATTACTCAATTTACCAAAATTTTAAAATACATTCTAGTCAATATTATTTTGAAAATTTGCTAAGAATTTTGAAGAATTGATATACATTAAAGCTGATCAACCATTTTTATACCAGCATCATATGTAAGCATCAACTAATAATTATTGAATATTGAATTTTAAAATAGTTCATTTTAATGCTGCAAGGATGGTTAATTATTATATAAAAATCAAGTAAAGCATTATGTTAAAATTTTTATTTAAATTTCAACATTATAATTTATGAAATAATTTAGTGATTCAAATAAATTTAAATTTTTGATATCCTAAAACTTCCTTGTGCATTTAAGTTATTTTTGTTAAGCTTCACAAGCGAATGATAGCAAACTCGAGTTTTTCTTAAAAAATTCAGAAAATCTATAAAAAAATTTAAAACAAATTTCTTTCTCTACTTTATACATACATTTATAAGTTTAAAATTCAATTAAGAGGGAAAGGAAAAGAAATTTCATGTTCATATAGAAGCATCTTGACTCATCTGTTTGAGATGTTCAAGAAACTAATGTATGTTATCAACTAAAAGTAAACTTTATTTTTAAATAATAACTGAGAATAGTATTGTTAAAAATAATAAATATCATCTATGTGGTTAGATATAAGCTGAATTATATTTTTTTATTAATTTAAATTAACTGATTCTATCACCATCAGTGACAATTCTTTTTAAAATGACACTCTTTGCTATAACAATGATTTCAAATATAAGAATCTGATAAGAAAAATATTAAATTTAGAAAATAGTTTATTATCAGAATTATTCATTAAAAAAAGTAAATAATGAGAGGGTATATGAATTTACGATTTTCATCTTTATTCCATTTAGTGTTTATTGATTGTTATGATGAAAATTGTAAAATTGTCAAAATAAAAGTAGTATTTTAATTTTTATTTACTTTTATTGATTCAAAATGACATGTATCAATTTTGTTTCACATTTTTTTGTAGAAAACTTTATTATATAAGTGCTTTACCTATCACTTTATTTTTTTATATTATTAGCATTTGCAGTTACTTTCTTACTGCAGTTACTTTCTTACTGCATTGCTCCATATTAAATTAGGACAATTAAAATTATTCGACACCAAAAAAGCTCTGGTGTTTCTTTCATTTTTTCATTTCAAACATTTGAGGTTTCCGTCAATATCGTCAATACATCCCTTCAGAATATTTGTAAATTTTCAGTTATTTGGGTATTAAACTTTAATGACTATTAATATAAAAATGCCAAAATCAAATCAGTATTAAAATATCATATTTTCAGAGAATAAATTATTTTTATACTTTATAAACTCACAGCAAGGATATCTTTATTTTAATTAAATTGCATTTTTGTGTTTAAATATGCTAGCATTGAAATGCATTCATTAAAACTGAATGTGAAAATTGATTTTTAATTTAATATTTCATTATGGGAAAGTTAGTGTAATTCTATTGTTCAAAAATTATTAAAACAATCTTTGTAAACCTAGATGGGAACAAAACTGTGAGAAAAATTTTAATTTATTCGGCTTTTAATCTTCTCAATTTAGGTTTCTTGATTATACAATTATACATTAATATTTTTTAAAAAAAATATTCAAATAAAATCTTAAAAAAATTTTAGATTTAGAGCAAAAACAATGAGTTAAATGATCTCTTTAAATCATTGTTTTTGTTCTGAATCTATAATTTTTTTTTAATTTAAAAACAATTAAACAAATAAGATCCACAAATAATATACTAATGAATAAATAAATTTGCAATGTAAACAATACCTTTTTATGAAGAGTATTGTCCTCTTTGATAAGATAATATTAAATTCAAGACAAACAGACACAATGATATTTGCATTAATTTTTTTGTAGGCTGAAAATCTAATTCTAAATAATAACTAGTAATTATGTATGTCATCAAAAAGTGTTTAAACAAATAACAGGATTAAATATTTATCTATTAAAATTCGAAAGATTTTTCCTTGCTGTAAGTAACTGTCAGACATCACCGTCATCTAGAGCTACACAACAACATTTCAAATTCTTATCTAAGCCTCAGAAACAGCACTAGACTTGTTTAGACATGTTATCTGTAGCTGCGTGAGACCTCGTAACAGGATGTAGCAGATGCGTTTGACAGGCCTCTCAAGACAGTAAATAGTAAAGGACCCTCTAGAAATTCTCA
This sequence comes from Latrodectus geometricus, assembly GCA_026290005.1. Lineage (NCBI taxonomy): Eukaryota > Metazoa > Arthropoda > Arachnida > Araneae > Theridiidae > Latrodectus > Latrodectus geometricus. The sequence continues at coordinate 371,205 of JAPDSC010027397.1, forward strand.
CTGTGATAGACATAGAATACATTACACTGAGACCCTTTTGTTCTAGAGTTGAGTTGTACTGAAGGAGATTCATTGTCGCCTACAGGAGTATTTATTTTACTGAAAAAGAAAGATTTGAAGATTTTAAATAAAATTACAATTTTGGAAAGAAAACATTCTCGTGCATAATCTGTTATTAGAAATGTGTATTAGGCGGGTGAGAATAAAATGTTTAACTATATACAAAATTTTGTCCTCTTTCTGTAGACATTAAGTATACAAGGATTGCAAATGACTTATGTGGTAAATAGAGTAAGGAGAAACAAATATGTTAGTGAAAAAACAAGCCTTTAATTTAAAAAAGTTAATATTTTAAATAAAGTATTTCTTTCATGAAGAAAATAAATAGGAAGATATTTTTGAGCTATTTGCATCTTTATCTCAGATTCCTTCAAATGAAAAAAAATTACTAGATTTCAATAAAAAAAAAATTATCAAAATTTAGTTCATATTAGATTTTTATTCTGAACATTTTGATGAATTCCATTTATAAATATAAATTAATATCAAAATGCTATACAATACTTTAAAAACTGTTGAGTTTAAAAATTTTTGTAACAAACTTTATTATATAAAAGTGAGCACATACTTCGATAAATTCCATCTTTTCAGCTTTATTTTTCAGTTAATGAATCAAAATTCACTTGATTTATAATATTTTTTTGAAAACATTTATTTAAGTACAGAAAAAAGAGAAATCGAGCCATTTTATATATAAATTAATAAACGTATGCATAAAGAGAAAATTACTTCTTTGAAATTAGCCTATATATTGTTTTTAAACTAGGAATTTTTTGTCAATTTTTTCTCAGTTAAAAAATACATTCTTGTTCAAAAGAGATTAAAAGTCATAAAGTATTACGTTAAACACATTCATAGTGCGATTTTTCTCGTCCATAAGCATTATGCTAAAATATCTAAAATTATTTAAATATCTATCTGAAAGATAAAATATTTACATTTTAAGATTATTTTTGGCAGCTTGTAGAAAATACAAAGTTCGTATCATAAACATTTAATGAAATTATTAAAATATAGAATATCCCATCTTGCTATTCAATGTACATAGAATATATGTAATATTAATTTCAGATATATGAACTTAAATAATAAATAAATAGTTTCATAATTAAGAAATATAGTTGAATTAAGTTTTTTTTTTTAATTTTATTATTAAAAACAAATGATTAATTTAACCGATATGCAATAATCATATTTTGTACATATAAATAAAAAATTTATAAGAAGGTACTATAATTTTCTGGAAAATTTTATAGTTTATTTCAGGGTCACAAAAATTTTGTTTTATTATATTCAATTTGTTTTAATAATGTTTACATTTACATTACCATTTTTACACTTTATATATGCTAATTATAAATATTTTCTTTGTTAATCTTGCATTGATTTATGGTTCATAAAATAAAGCTAATTTCTCAAGCATTTTGGTTGCTTCGTTATATTGAATGATGTGATATTTTGAATAATATTCTTGATTGAAGATATGATAAATTCTTTATTAATCCAGAAATATTACATAAAAAGATTCTTCCACATTGGGTTGAGTAACATCCTAATTTAAAAAGAAAGAAAAGAAGAATTACAACATACTATATATGAATACTTTGTGTAAAGAAAAATATATATTTAGAGCATGCATACGCATTTTTCATACTAGTAATAATTATACGTACTTGTGGTATGATCTATGATATTATTAAAATTTCAGAAAAACTTATTAATTAATTGATAAATCACTGCTGGATATTTACAAAAAAATTATTTATTTATTGCAGAAAATAATTTTTTGAATCATGATAATTTAATATTTCATAAAATAAATTGCTTTACTAGAATTTACTAGAATATAACACTCTTATCACACAGTTGGCAAATAAGAAATAATTTATAATTGAAGTGAATATTTTTACAACAAAGTATTCTAGCTTTTTCGTCATGTGAAAAATATTTGTGATATTTAATCTAAGTAAATTGTACAACAAAAATAATTATCTTCATTTTTAAACATTTATAAAAATGTAGATTAAGAAATTAATAAACTGTTATCATGGAACAACAATTTTAATAAACACAATATAGTATTTAAGAAAGAATTTCTGAAATTTAATTTTTAATTCAAGTTATCAATATGGATACATAATTTCTTGTTAAAATATGCTAAAATATTTATATTTTAAAAAGGGAAACATCAAAATAAAAATATTCCTTTTATTATAATTGATGTTTAATTTCATACATTGAAACAAAATGAATTTCTTAAATTACTAAAAAAAGTGTGTTAATTGAAAACAAATTTTAAGGTTACAGAAATAAACAGTCATTGTTAAATTTGAATTTGGTGAGGTTTGTAAGAAATTAAAATTTAAAAATCGCACAATTATTTAATACAATATAAATAAAATTTATGTTTATATTGTTGTGGAACTGAATGAGTTTGAGTTTTATACAATATAATAGAGTATGCATTTTGCAATAGACATTTTTTAAAATTTTCTATGAGCTCAAAAAAGAATATTTTTTTTAAAATTATGAAATTAATTATTTTTATTTTCATCTGTAGTTAAGTATTAACCAATTTAAAAATTTTATTACCGCATATTTCAAGTAAATTGTTTTAAATAATTTTCTTGGATTAAATTATAAAAATTAAAAATTCATTAATTTACAAATTTATTGCTGCATATTTCACAAAAATTATTAAAAAAAGATTGGCATATCTTAAAAACATTATGCGAATATGTTTATAATAATAGATTTTAATAATGATTATACAATCTATTATTTTTAATAATTATTAAAATCTGTTATTTTAATAGATTTTAATAATTACTATATCTATTATTATTTTATAATTATTCATAATGATAGATAAATTTTAGATTTTTGTCTAATATTTATTTAAAATATTTTAGTTCCATTAAAATCTACTATAATTATAGAAAGTATATATATATATATATAAAAAAATATATATAATTATAATTTTCTATGTAGATTAGATTTTAATAGAACTAAATATTCATCAAAATAAATATTTAGTATGATTCACAAAAATTAGAATCAAACTAAATATTTTGTTTTCATTAATGTATATTAACATTAAATGTAAAATAAAATAAATCTTGTAACTGTATAGAAGTTTGACATAAAAAAATAAAACTTCAAAAACAACAAATGATTTGTCAGTCAATATGGAAATCCAAAATTGTTAGTTCTTTGAAATTCAAAGAAATGTTAGACTTTACATAGGATGTAATATCACATTTTACTTCCCGGGTGTGACACCACAATTTGAAATCAAACAGGGAGATCCCTTTAGAATATTCCTTCATTTGTCAAGAATGTCTTTCAAAGAACATTATTTTCCTGATTTTAAATTCCTATTTTTATTCTGTTAGTCTCATGAAATTCTGATACTTTATTTTTTGGGATCATTGCCAAACCAGAAAGGATGTCTAAACATATATTCGGCACCCTAAAAGATTGATTTTTGTGGGAAATGTTTATATATTTCACGTATTTTTTTTTTCGTTGCATTAAAAAGTCTTCTTTTTGACTCAGCTATTTTTTCAAATAAATTTATAATGATTGTTTTTCTTTAAATAAGGTATCATTAGACACAGCTTTAAATATATTTAATGGTATTTGTGGATTTTTCAGAATAGGGAAAATTTAATTTCTTCTTTTTTACCAAATCGTTATTTTTGATCACTAAGATATCAGCATTGATACTTTAGTAAAATTATAATTTATTGAACAAAATGTTCTAGTTCTTATTCAATACTAAGTGCAATTTGTTGACGTGACTCATAATTAATTGTTTTAATCTGATATTCTATGATGTCACTAAAATCCAAAATTTCTCTATTTTTTTTTATTTTTCATTTCAGAAAATGGAAATACAGGATTTAACTACAAAATTTAAATAAAACTCAAAAGTTTGACAAAAATTTTTTTATTTTTAAGCATGTCTTTCTAATTATAAATGACTAAAATTTTTTATGACTATTAGGATATATTTGCATAACAAATAAAGTAGTTTTAACCTTTCTTAAATGACGTATGTTGATAAGCGTTTTAAAAGTAATTTTTAATGATGCCACCGATTGCTAAATTACTCGAATATTGAACACAGGAGAATATTTTGAAGAAAATTTGAAGAAAAATGTATTTTTTCAAAATCTTAAACATGAAAAACATCAGACTATTTTAATTAGTTCAAAAATATCATACTCATCTTTCACCAAAGTATTCTTATTCATTTTTTTAATCATAAAATATTCACTTTAATATTTGTGTGATTGAACAATATATCTTACAATTAATTTTCTGAGTTGTTTTGAAACTGGAGTACGTAAATAATGTTATGCTCTTAATTATGAACTATATTTTAGGGAAACATAAAGTTTTTAGAAATCGCTTGAAACAAATATCCCATGAGTAATTGTTTTTGCTATGAAAATACTGCTACCGGGAAAATGAGCAAAATATATATAAGTCATTTTAAAAATATGTTGTAAAAGTGCATAAATTAAAAAAATAGAATTGTTAAGCAAACAATTTTATAAGTTTATGAGAATTTAAAAAAAGGGAAAATAACAGGCAACATTTCTACAGTATATATATAACTTATTTAAAAAAAATTATTTTCAAAATATGTTGCACAATAGATGGTTTCTTGAAATATGCAGTTTTGCAACGCAACGTCTTTATATGACAAGAAACAATCATTTCGTTTTTTTTTAATTTCTTGTATAATTATTAACAAATATAGTAACAAATTCAGAAAATAACATTGGTTTTACTAATTGGAAACAATTTATTATGTTTAACATATTACTTCTTTTATTACAAAAAATATAATTATGATAATAAAAAAATAATTTAATATTTTATTCAAATTTATAGTTGTATAAAATATTGAAAACTATTTATATCAATAATATATTTCATTCGTCTATAATTGAAAATAATGTGCATTATTAAAATTTACTTTTGCATCATTTTCAGACAAAGATTAAATTTGACAAAATTATTTCCTTTCATAAAATATTATTGAACTGAAATCGAAGTAAAGCATTTTTGTCAATAACTATTTAACATATACTCATTGTATCCCGATAAAACAAATGAGAAAACGTTATTTAAAAAGATTTTAACTTTATTTAAGGTTAATAAGAGAATATAAAAATATAAAATGAGAAATTAATTAAAGAAAACAGAACTTTGCAATTTATTGCATTATGTTAATATTTGTAAATGAGAATAATGTATTTGTAAAACCTGTTTAATAATAAAAATATGATAAATGAATAATTAAATTAAATTGCAACGAAAACTATTAAAATGTATTTTACAAATATCTTTACAGGTATTTACTACATTAATAGATCTCAAAATCTTTAACACAAAATATATAATTATAATTATTCAACAGAACTAGTTTATATTTCAGGGGTTTATATTCCTCGAATGCATCTATGCTGCATTAATTAATTCTAACATCAAATATATATGTGTATGTAGTATAATATGAATACATACATATCAAATAGTACATATGTGAACAAATATTGATTTGTTATACCAGAGTATTAAAAGCTTTAAAGTTATAAAAGTTTTTATTTGGAATTTTTCGAAATAAATTGATAGGTATACTTATAAATGATGAAATTTAAAGTATATGATTATATGTAGAAATATCATTTGTATAAAATAATTTGGTATTCAATTAGCACCCTAAGTGATCCGAAAATAGGGCTTTCACCTCTTTGGTATTTAGGTGCTTACGGAATGCTTTTTTCAATTATATCTGAATACTGTATAAGCTTGAAGGATTTGTCTCTCAGTTTTTAAAATATTAATTTGTCAAAATGTATAATTTGAGTGTTTTGAGTTTTTCCCATTTATATAGAAAAGGATAGGTTTATAAAGAATTCTAACGAAAGACAAATATTGAGTAATATTGAATAAAATATAATTATCTTTGTCTAATTTAAGAACATATGTCTCGTCTCTCCAATTCATCATTAATATAGGAGCAGTAGCCTAGGTGGTTCTCTGGCTTTTGTATACAGTAGACAGGATCAAACCACACTAACTGGCTTTCTTTGAAGACACCATAAAACTGAGAAGTTCTCGAGGATATCTAAGCAATTTGAAGACTGCACCAGGTATTGTATGGAAGAGGCTCCTAACGGAAACATTATTACTTGTCTGGGCTTCTCCAGGTAGGACTTCACTGACAATCCACTTTTGATTTTGGACTCCTTCAAGGTGTACATTTTCATGGACTTGATTTAGCTCTGCTTATCTCGGGGATGTGCATTAACAACATTCTTTGTCTGCTTATCTGGCAACTGATAGGGGTTTAAATAAGGTTTATATCTCATTGTGTGATTATGGTTGAAATTTGAACTTTGATGTAGGAAATTGGAGTTCCCTTGAACTTTTTTGTTGAAAAATGTTTAATTCATATAACTCTTTTGCTATCTCCACGTACAATTCTCATGGAGAATTCTTAAAAGGTGAAAGATTTTAGTTGTGATATATAAAAATGTCAAACCATTTTTTTAAAAGCTACAGGGAGTCAAAATATAACTGTTGTAGAATTGCAACACTTATTATTCGACAATCCGAAATTTGCACTCACTGTCACTAGATACTAGAACCGAAACTAAAGTAGTGGTTTGTTTAGATCCCCTATTTTGTTTCACAAAAAATATATCTTTAACATTTTAATATTTCTTGAGAATTTATTAAATATTTCCCTTTTTTGTTCTATTTATTATTTATTTTATCTTTGAGCCATCAATCTATAAAATGACCTTTTAGAAGGTAACATACAATCTCTTATTTAGTTCGTTATAGTATCGTTTGACTCTTAATCTAGTCACTTGGCTTTATAATAATAGCAAACCTAATCATATATGAATAACATAATTGAAATAAGAAAGCTACATGTGAGCACACACAGGTGATATTTATCTAATTATGTTCATCTCTTAATGTACTTTTACGAAACATGCTCAAAACAGTTAAAATTAACTACATCTATTTGTTTGATTTGGGAAATTTGTTGAAGTATTAACATTGTATAATTGCTTATATCAGTTTAAAACTTTTTAAAACTTACTTTTAACTGAAATTGTTCTAGCATGTTCTTGAAAAATGTTAAAATAGTTATCTTTTTATAATCTTTCAGTTGTCACCAATTTTTTTTAACCTAATTGAACTAATGAATTTAATGTTTTGTACTATTCATTATAAACTAGTCTGGATTTTTATTGAAAATGACTTTTATATGTTGGTCAATTGTTGGAGAGGTCTCCCAACAAATTATTTTGAGAATAAAAATAAATCTATCCGTTACTAAGTTTCGACATTGTCATGTTTTTAACAGGTTTTTCTCTAACTATCTATCTTCATTGTTTTAGTGTTTTACAAAAAAGTGTTGTACAAAAAATTTTAAAAGTTTAGATTTTATACAAGGTGAATTGAAATTATAATTTTTTGTTAAAATTTATAAGTTACAAAAATAGATATGGAGCTTTATTATAAATTTTATGAAATTTTAAAAATCAAAAGTCTTCTATTTGAGAATTATATTGATATATGCTTTTAGTGTCGAAAACAGAAAAAAATGTTTAAAATCAACCAATAATAAAGACCATAATTTATTTCCACAGGAGATCAATATTCCGTAATGTTTATTTTCAGTCACCACCCAAATGACATGTTTGACACTGGGATATTTATTTATTTACTTTTTAGAATGGCAGTGCATTTTTATGACTTGCAAATGGGATTAAAATGAAATATCTAAAATATTATGGGTTTTATGATGGAAGTGTTATAAAAGTGATAAAAATGATTTATTGAAATGGAGAAGGGATAAATTTATTTTGTGATGTCGCTTATGATTTTCAATACAGCTGTTAATGGAAAATCGAATACATGTAGAAGACATTTTAAAATTAATAAGAGATTGTTTTCTTCAAATTTTAAAAACATAGGAATTCTTTCTGAAAATAGTCAGTTAAAAAAATTTAGTAGTAAAATTATTTACCTATTTTCATAGGAAATGAATGTTCATTTAAATTCCAAACATCAGTAGCATGCATTTTACTTTTATCCAATTCTTCCATGATGGAATAAGAACTGTAAGATTTAATTTTATAGAGAAAATAACTGTTATTCTTTCAAACAGTGAAAATTTGTTTTTTTAATGGCAAACGATTATGAAATTAAAAGTAATAATAGAAAATTGGAATCAATATCTTTAATCTTACATACCTTATGGATTTTCCATTGTAATTTTAATAAAAAGAGTAAAATATGTTTATATTTATTATGACAGAAAAATGTATATCTAAAACTAATGTGTGAAATGTTTAATTTATATTTGTATAGAACATATATATAGAATACAAAAACATGTGTTTGAAACTACTTTCTTATTTTAAGCATGCAAAAACCGATTAAAGCAGCATGATTTAGTATTAAAATAGAATATCAAACTAGTAACAATTAGCAAATTCAAAATATACCATCAAATATGAAAAAAATTATGATTGAAATATTTAAACAGATAAAAAAGTTACATCATTTGTCACACATGTCTTAATCAAATAATACAATTTTATGCATTAAAAAAATAGTACTAAGAATATAAAAATTTGTTTAATGTCACTGTAGATTACTCAAACCTATCTGAAATATCATTGGTCATCAAAAACATTAATTAGATGTAATGAATACTCAAAATATGAATGATTTTCTTGCATCTTTTTAATCTGAGTTTTGTTAATGAAGACTATGAATTAAAAAAAGATTATCTTATACAGTTTGAAGCAAAATGTTTTGTGAAAATGAATTTATAGGTATATAGATTTCATTTTAAAAATAATTTTATATTTATGACCAAAATTACGGATTTAAAAGTTTCATGATTTAAAAATTGAGTCTTTTCTCTTTGACTAAAATTTCCTTGCTTTATTTCCTTTTAGAAAATGTAAGTTGATGGAGATTTAAAATATTATTTACCAAATGAATTAGGATTTATATGATTTGAATTCTTATGCAATTTTATTTTTAAATATAATATACAATGCATATATTTCATTTATTTCATTAAATAAAATATACATTTCATATAATTGCATGAATATACTAGGAATTTCGCTTATATTGAATAACTTAAAAAATGGGAGAAACAATATACCTCACATGTCAAAAGGTAAAATCCATAATTGTCATTTATTTTTTATGACCGGAAAAAAATCATTTGAAACTTTAAATGGTACAAATTTAAAATCATGAATGTTACTTTTTTCAAGTTATTAACTTTGAAACTACTTAATCAAGAATACTGAATGGATGCTAAATGACAAACATTGGTCACTTTTGCACTTGGACAGCATTTTGTACAATGGTTACTGCATCTTTGTTGGTATAATTTCAATAGCCCTACCATTTGTTAGATTAATATTGAAAGCTTGGTTTCAGCATGATAAAATCATATCCAAAGATACAAATATTGTACAGAGAATTCCCTTATAGAGAAAATAACCATTACCTATAAGTCTTTACATATCCATTTGTTATCAATGTTTGACTGAATAAATAATGCTTTTGTGTCATACATAGTTGTTTTACGTAATAGATGTTCATAATCTGTGCTTTAAAATTACTTATTATTATTAAAAACTTAATCATTTGTTATTTCCAGTGCAATGCGTATTTGTTCAATAATTATGATTTCATTATTTTGTAAACATCTTAATGGTCAATAAATATAATTTATCAAGTTATAACTCCAAAGATGTAGAAATTAAGTAATACTATAATTTAAATATACATAAAAAATTAAAATAAATATAATTTCTCTCATAAATTTGTAGAAAATGGATTGGTAAATACAAATTTATAACAGATGTTACAAGGTATTTTTAAGCAAATATCTATTATTGAAATATGCAATCAATTATTTTTGGCCAATACAAAGTAGATTATTTGTCTCATTTTTACATTGTGTAATGTGGATTATTTATCAAAAATCCATTTCTTACGATAAGACAGAATATATAGTTTTAACAGAAAATAAGAAATTTATTTTTTCAGAGTTATAAGTGGCTGTGTTCTTTCTCTCTTAGTTTTCTAATAAAATATCTATGAAAAATATTGAAGAATGTATCCAGTAAGTTTGAGGCAAAGCTAAGTAAATCAAATAAATTCACCATGGAATCTAAAGAAAAATGCGTACATTATTCTTTAAGCCACCACTTAGACAAATTACTGTTTACTCCAGAGGATATCTCTTTTCTTTAGGAAAAAATATCGTCTCCTTCCCAGAGCGATTTGTTTTAAGAGCTCGTTTTACGTTGGGTATCATGCTCCTTTTGGGGATATTAAAGGAAGTGGTGAGTGGTATAGAGTTTGGATTGCAATTTCCTCCTTGTAATTATTCTAGTCTTGCTACTCTTTTCTAATTTTACCAATTACGCAATATTTAAAGATGCATTTTAAAAGTTTCTTTTATTTTAAGCAATAAAAGAGAATTTTGTATACATTTAACTTATTTGATGGATAGAAAATTAAGATAAAAAATGAATTATTGATATTTTTAAATCAACGTTCAATATTTTTTTAAAAATTAAGAATATGTAAATTTTTAAATAAAAGAAAATTACAGAAGAAATTTGTATAAAAATTTATAAATTAAATCAATAATTTCAGTTATAAAAATCACCAAGTTTGATATTAAATAAATTGGATATGAAATTATGAAAAAAATAATCAAGATCACTTGAATTTAATTATGATGACAAATTTCCACGATTGATTATATTCACTGGTATAGATCGATATAAAACATGACAGTTCAATGAAAGTATGATCTTTTATTGTTCACAGAATTATTCATTTTGCAATTATTTATCTACACATATTAACTTTCAATATAAAATAAAAAAAATTCTTGTGTTATACTCAGGGCCACAAGTTTGATATATAAATATTTTGAAATAAATGTAAAAAATTGTTTCATTATAATTTAAACTAAATTAAACTACATTATCTATCATTTAAGGGCATAATTTGTTAAACTAAATAAAAAAAGGTGTATAGTACCTCCAATTTGAATTATGATTTTTCTCTTTTAATGTCTATATTCGATTCTTCAAAGAGTAATTATTAAATATTACCTATTTCATCAATTACTTAACATTAAGTGATAAAGAATTGCTTTAGATAAGTCTATTAGTACATTGTTATGAAACTTATTTGGGACAGAATTTAGACATTTTTAAAACCACCAATAGCATTTTTACTAATTTAAATTTCTTTACAAACATTAAATTATTGCATGGAATACACACTCAGTGTTAATATGAGCTAAAAATAAAAAAATAATATTGAATTTGACACAATATATGATAATACAAAAGAAATGTTTTAAAGATAATTTGTATTTAAATTTTACTTGGTAATAAAAATGTATCTTTGCCTTTGTTGCTTAGAAAAAACAGTAATATATGATGGCAAATTTAATTTATGTATGAAAATTTTGGCTCAAAACAAAGTTACTGTTTCATCTGTTATAGAAGCCCTCCACCTGGTAAGCTTCAAGAAACATTAAATAAGGTATCTGCTTACATTATGAGAATTGTATTTGTTCATCGTCTGCCATAAAGAAAAAAGAAACGAAACATGATAGTTGTAGAGAAACAATGTTGCTGCCTATTTAATTGAAACCTCAGTTACCAAATCTGAAAATGTTTGAAGAATTCAAGAAACATTGTTACAACTATTAGAACTATCATCAAGATGGCATCAGGAAACTAATTAAATGGATGGAAACGGAAACTAGGAAACTGTGATTATTTACAAATGTAGAGTATAACAGATGGAAATTCAAATTATTAGCTAGAAAAATCCAGAATAGTGTATTTGTATAATATATTAGAAAAATCACTTCATGTTGAAGGTTCTTATGGCAAAAGGAACATTCGTAATAATCTGATGGTTTCATGTGCCTCTTTTAAATAATTGTAATACTTGCAATGAGCTTCAATGATCACAGAATTTAGCCTCCACTATATCGCCTTTTCATTATCTGATTAGATAAAAGTAATATTCTTTTACACTCTAAAATCAAATGTTTTTTTAAATTTGCAGAAAACCTTTAGATTATATTAAGCCTATTTTCCTGTTGTCCACTGCGAAACATAGAGATTGTTTTCTTATAGTGTTATATGTTGGTGTGGTAGAGATCATGCTTTCGTTTGTTTAGTGGATAATTTATCCTTGCCTTTGAATTATTTACATTTTTTCCTATTTGGTTTCTTTGAAAGTTACCTTTTTTTCAAGATTATAATATACATGTTCACACACTTCAATGCGTTTAAGTATAACATAAAGACAAAATAAAGCATCACACTTAATTTCCTCGATCCTTTATAATAAACATTACTGAATATGAGTCAATTTTAAGTAAAAGTTTCATGTTCAAATTGCACCATGTATCATTAATTTACAATTTGATGCTCAGAAAAAACTTCAAATTTTTAAATTGTTAAGCCATATGTATTATATTTTGTCCCTCGTAGCATCTAACCTTTAATTCAAGTCAATGTTAATTCAAACGCTTAAGGAAAAATTTATATATAAGTTGCTCTGAATCTATTATTCACCTGAGTACACTCTGTAATATTATAACTGACTTTGACTTCAATTCACTGCTTAGACATAGAGTTTGTTAAAATTTTCATTTTATTAATGTTTGCAATTCTCAAAAACAGATTATTATGTATGAATTCTTTATAAATTGTTGCCTTCTTTACAAAAGATATGTTAGAATGCTCCATCATTATATTTTATATGGCATTTCATAAATAAATAAATGTCTATTGCAAGGAGATTTGTTCTGATTTTAAAACCAAATTTGAAGCAAATTTTTTCTTCATAGTAAAGGTTCTACACATTATAATATTTTAATAAATCACTTTCAAATTAAAGATGCTAATTTTAGGCACAATATTTCTTGGAAGGCTAAAATTTTGAAATTTCATTAAATGGACAATATTTTTATTACAAAAATGGTTAAACACAAAATGACAAAAATCCTACTAATAAATGTTTTTTTCCAATATTTGAAAGCTATTTGGCAACAAATCAAACAAAAAAATGAAAAATGCTTAAAAAATTAATATAATATCTACATTTACTATTAGTTTGGGGAAAAATGATCCATTATTTTTTTGGTAGACGTGTGTAGTGATCGATATCTCCTGAGGTATCTATCAAACAATTTCAGATTTATGCTCGTTGGAAAGGTGACATTTGACACTAAAATATCCTCTTGCGGTTTTTTGTTTGATTAATTCAGTTACGAGTACAAGGTTTTAATTGGGAGCAAATTTTTTGGTCAAAGGTTTTAAAAATTGAAACAAACAGAAAATTCGATACATTTTCGTTTTTCTCTTGTAACGGTGGAAAAGATAGCCGGGTGGCTAAAATTGTGAAAGGTGTGTATCGTCCTATATAAGACTGTAACAACCAGTTACGTACAATTTTTGTTTCGTCGATTCCGTACAATTTTTGTTTCGATATTTTTGATGTTAGAGATGCACCTCACATGTGGATATAGCATCGTCGAAAATGTCTATAAAATATCAAAAATGATCGAAGTTAACCGCATGTCAGCAGTCGTAACGTGTAAGAACTAAAAATCTACATGAAAGCTGTTTTAAAGCTTTTTACAAAGTGAATCCAAAAGAAGTTACATAAAGTTCACGTAAAAATAATGGATTTCATTTTCCCCAAACTAATATATTGATTTATATTTATTTTTATGTTCTGTATTCTTTTATAATAAATAACAACTGAAAACAAATGTTAGGAAATTTAAAAGCAGCTTTCCAAATGGATAAATGAGTTTCTTCAGCAGATGAACTTTATCAGTTTTCGCAGAAACTATAATATTTTATTGTAGTCCATATAAAAATATTATGAACAAAGTGAAAAAAATTGGACATCTTCGACAGGGATTACATAAAGTAAGTTTTATCCTCTCTGTCATGTTTCATCTACATGAAACGTTATCTTCCAATTACAAAGAGGTAAGGAATTTCTTGACTTGTTTTGCTATGTACTTTTAAATGTATTATGTGTATGGAAATAAATATATTATATGTAATATTTTCTGAAATTGTTTAGAATCTTTTTCAATTATATCAAATGGCTTTTTTAAAATTTATTCCATTTAAATAATTTATAAAAATAATTTTCGTTAAATATTTTTAGAAAATTAATTTATTTTGATGTTTACTACAAAAATTTGTTAAGCAATTAAACATAAAATTTGTATAATATTTAAAACATTAATACATGTGTTTTAAGTTCAAAAAAGAAAAACGAAATACTGACGAACTCATTAAAAGATGTTAAAAATTACTATAAACAAAAATCATTAAATTAAAAATCAAAGATTCAAAATTTAAGTATTTTTTAATTGTGCATATCGAAATTTCATGAAAAATTTCATTTCATTTTAAACATTTTTCACTAAATTGAAATTTTTGGAACTATTATAATATTAAATTAATTTAATTTTTGGAAAACCTTATTTATGGGTAAAAAGTGATGCGTAATAATGCATGCTTGTTTGCTCAAACTTCTATGAATGAGCTGAGCAATCCAACAAAGACGTGATTTTAATAAAAAAATGCAATGATAAGTGCGGCATTTCCATTTTGTTTTACTTATATGAAAAGGAAAAGTAATTTAGTGAAATGTTTCTTTATCGTGAATATGTAAACTTTAAATTTTTACTAAAAATCTTCTAAGTAATCCAAAAAATCAACGAAAATTTTTTATAGTTAAATCCTTTGGTATTTTGATATGAATAATATGTTAAAACATAAATTAATTAAATCGGAACTTAAAATTTGAAAAAATTAAATTTGAACAAATAATTTATATATTACTAAGATAAAATTGTTTTATATATACATAAATATATTAATT
Organism: Latrodectus geometricus; assembly: GCA_026290005.1. Lineage (NCBI taxonomy): Eukaryota > Metazoa > Arthropoda > Arachnida > Araneae > Theridiidae > Latrodectus > Latrodectus geometricus. The sequence goes on from JAPDSC010027397.1 coordinate 386,292, forward strand.
CAATTATTCTTCCAGAAATGTAAAATAACCGATAAATGAACTAATAAAAGCAGTGAAATTTTTAAAATAGAAAAGGATTATAGATTACAATTAGAATAGTTGTTAAGGCACAAAAATAATTTCAGGGTTAATTAAACAATTATAAATTACTATATGTGGAACTATTTTGAATCTTAAATAAACGAAATTATTTCAATTATTTACATGATATTGGAATTAAAAATAATGGAATTTTGTAAATTGTTATACATGTATTTGACAAATAATAATAAAAATGTGTTAAGAATATATTATCAAAAATTTCTGTTATACACATAAAAAATTTTTTTTTCATTGATATAATATTTTTAATTTAAAATGTGTCATTATAAATGCACAGGTCGTTTTAAAACAAGCGGAAATAGCGTGAAAATATTAAGATAAAGACATCATTGCAAATTTTTTGGGATGAGTGCGTTTTAGTTATCAAAAATTACTTAAAATCGATTTAATTAATAACATATTTGAAGCTTTAATGTATCGAGTTTCCTTGAAAAATTAATTATTTGTTTTTTTAACAGATAAATTTCAAATCAGTGTTCAGTTATAGAAATAAAAATGGTTAAAGCTATTATTTTATTGTTTAAACAAATGTAAGAATAATTGGTGTGTAGTAGCCCATGATTTATACAATAAGATGAAATCGAAAAATAAAAATTTTAAAACACATAATTGTTGATAAAAAGTAAATATTTTTTATGGCATTGATGGAAATTTTAAATTGTTGATTTGATGTTAACTGAACATTAATTTCCATTCAATAAAGGGATAGTTGTAGAATGTGACTGAAATAAATTTGTAAAATTTAGTTTTATAATTACAAATTTTATAAAAACATTTGACGGAAGTATCCAATAAATACTAAGCAATAAGTAAAATATTGATTTACTTATATGCGTTATAAAGTGAAATTTAAATACTATGCACAGTATTCATAACGCTGTCTAATAATAATGCCAATAATGTAATTAATAAAAATGAACATTTTTGATTTAATATAAATAAATAATATTTCCTCAATACATTTGCCTTTTTTCCTGCTCACATAAATGTGAAATAGTTAATTATGATATAACTTTCTTTTTATTTATAATTGTTTTTTGGTAAAATATTAAACATAAATAATTTTATCAACATTTTAAAACAATTGTATCTAAATAAATTATTATTAATATTGTCATTAATTTTGAATACTTTTTAAACATTAATGTATGAAATATATAGATAGTTTGAAGTTCAATTGTTTATATTTATTTTATATATTTAAGATAAATATCCTTGAAATTTGTAAAAAAACTGTGGATGTCATAAAAATGTATTATATATATATATATATATATATATATATATATATATATATATA
>JAPDSC010027403.1:0-30343 GCA_026290005.1 Latrodectus geometricus
TTATTAACTCTATGACACTCAAGATAGATGTAAAATTATTTGAAAATGTAATAAAAAAAAGTATGCCAAACGGAATGACACTATATTTACAATGAAACTACCAGGGATGTATTGGAAAAGGCGTAAACAAAATGTTGCAGTGGAGAAAAATATCTTTAAAAAAATAGAAAAAATATTGTTTATCAAATTACACTGTGGGAATGTAGACAGATCTGATACTCTAAATATAGCCTCCCGCTATTCCCAGCTGCTGTATATCGATTACGATTTTAGAATGAGGAATATAACCATTCTTGAGTAGAGAAGAATTCTGGAATGGAATATTACATCGTTATTAAATTAATTACAATGTAAAATTTTCAATGAGTTGAAATCAGTTTTAACTGCAATTTGTATAATTAAAACGCTTTAGAATGAAGCATTGCCTATATGTTTCAAGTTAGCGAGACATCCATGTGTAATTCCTTCCATTCCATGTAGCCGCTCTCAGTTCAGCCTCAAACAAAATAGAACAGGGATTTTATTTATATAATTCTTCCATATTTGGCCATTTTGAATGAATATCAGTCAAAGATATTATTGCAAGGAAGTGAAAAACCACACAATTCATAAACTGCTAATAAGAAATATTAGTTCTTAAGTAGGTATATGCTAATGAAGTAGTTTTAATATTTACATTTTTAAGATCTAGGTTTTGAAAATAAGTGTACTGACTTTTCAAAAGAAGACCGCATCTTTAAATGTAATATATCGTAATTGATCGTTAAACTTAAGGTTATTTTTAAAGTATGATAAAATTCAGCCAATCATAAACTATTTTTGAGTCTTCATAATAAATAGATAAATAAAAACTTTTATTCGCTAAAATAGTATATTAAATACTAAACAGGTATGAGCATAAATAAAGCAAACCTACCAAATCGGTATATCGTTTCCTAATTTAATGTAATTTTTCTTTTATTTAGTTCCTTTATTCCAAATTATTGTAAATACAAAAATCCTTAATGGTAATTCTATTCCATGTTAGACGAATTTTGTATTATTTATGCTAAGAAACAAAATAAGCAGAAATTTCATAATAAAAAAACTCAAAGATTGTATTTTCATCAAGATATTTATACTATTATCTTGATGAATTTGTAACCGATAACACTAAGAGCCTTTTGGGACCAGGTGATTAAGTTTGCTAAAAATTTATTCATTTTAATAAAGTTTAAGAAAGGCTACAATAAACTATATTGTTTTAGTTAATTTTAAGCTTTTTTTTTTTTTTTTTTTTTTTTTTTTTAGCAATACGTTATCGCAATTGTTGCCTTTAAGTAAAAATTTGAGTCAACAAACAAAATAATGAAAGATAAATGAAAATGCATTGCGATATAATGAAAATACTGCACCATATGTGCATAATTAAAAACATGTAAATTTCAGAGTGTTTTACCAGCAATGAAGACAAAGCATTTCCATAATTTGTGCACAGTTATGCAAAATGCGTCAAAGTCTAGAACAAAGAAGTGTGATGTATGGGAACCAATCTGCAGAATTGATAGTTATTCTGCTGGTTACTTTCATATATCACCCAGAATAATCTTAATGCAAATTGTTTTTCTGTCCTAAAGGAAACGTTCAGTATTGAAGATCCGGGCACTTTCACCTCAAGTTACCAAAGTTATGGTGATAGGATTGATGATAACTGGCTGATTTGAGCACCGAATCAAAGTGGGCAGGCAGCTATATGCCTCCCCTGTATACTGATTAGAGCAAGAATGGTTAGAAGGGAATATTCCACTTTTTAAAAATGGTGGTATTGCTAGAGTATCGTCAACGTTTCTGAAACGACATATCCATGCCTTCATCTGGTAATCCCGTAGACCTTCCATCCACATTTATCGGCTAGTGAAGGATAATTTTTTGTTAATACATTAATGAGACTATTAGTCGCCGATTGACATTTCAAGAATTATATTCCTGGAGTTTATTAAAAAGGTTGCAACTGAGTCAAGCGCAAAAACCGTTTGCAATAGAGTTGAGATCGAGCCATGTGTATTTCAAATTAGCTTAATGTATTTTCACTGATGTTGTACTTCTGTTTAAATAATAACCGGCGCATACATTTCTGGCGGTCGAAATTGTAGAATGCTGTATCGCGTGACGTCAGGCTTCCTCCTCCGGTTTACCATTAGACAATATTGTTGACAATATAACGACTCAACGATATGTGGACATCGTGTGCATCCGGTAACACTACCCTTTCTGTAGAAGATTTCGAAAACTAACAATTAAAAGTAATTCCAAATCACACATCATGAATCGGCCAACATGCTTTTACATGGTATCCAGGAGCTACCTTGCTCACTGTTTTTCTGGATATCTCACTAATCGAAAATGGTTGAGACACGATTGGATGCCTTTTGAGTAAATTCTATAAGTATTATGTCGTAATTAACGTCACTTATTTGTTACTATGTCTTTCCTTTTAGCGATTTTTATCAGTTTCTGTGCTGTAGGGGTTGTATTTTTAATGTCACATAATGTACGTCATTGTTTGTATATAGATTCTATATCGTGAAAGGAATAGAGTTAGTCCTTTCCTGCTATAGAATTATTTTTAGTAGACTGCTCATAAAGTAGTAGAAAGATATTCTTGCAAGAAGACGTTCATTGAATAGAATACTTTTTTTCTCTTTAACTTTTAATTAATATTTTTTTTTAAAACACATTGAAGAATTCGCTTTAAAACTTCTTTGCTGTACTATGTGAAAAAACTTTATTCTATTAAACTACTGAGATACTACATCAATGAAATTTATGATGCATTTTGAATATAACAATTATAAAATGAAAACATTGTTTTATAAAAGAGGAAAAATCTAGACTATTCAAGTAATTACAAATTAAATTTCTGACCATATATGGTATGAAATCATCAAATTCATTAGTAAATTCATGTGAAGGAGAAAATATAATAATTTATAGCAAGAAAACTTAGTCTTTATTCGAATTCTGATTTTTCATAATTAGTATATAATAAGTTAATAAACTATTTATTTTTATAAAAGAATTGCTTATGCGGTTTTTAATAGTTAAGAAAAAAGGAAATTTTATTTTATTAATTATTTTCCCTATAATTAATTACAGATCCAATAATAATGGATTGATGTAAATTGTTGTCTAATGTATCGATTTCTTTATAACTTCTTATTAATATTTTACAATTTCATTAAGCTGGGTATGTATTTAATACAGAATAAATTAACAGAAATTTAAATGGGTTATACACTTTAATTTTTATTAATATGGCATCTTTTTAAATTAAAATGTCTTAAAATGAATTACAAAATAAATCAAAACTTAGTTCCGCAGTGTAATTTTATTTAAATTACACTGTGGAATTTAAATATCTCCAACTATAATTATTAGTTTTCTAGTTTAAAATTTTAAATACTATTTGGCTTTTCAATTTTAAAATTATCTGAAAGATAACATATATTACAGTGATTAAAAATGACATTAAATTAAGTTATTAGTTTTGTGAAAAATGTCTGCTATCCGATTTTGTCAGTATACAGGAAATTTAAACTTCTCCAGTTGTATTCCTTTACCTGTCTGTTTACTGAATAATTTCGTGGGTATAAATACATATCTACTATTTTGTTATCAGAAAATAAAATAAGATGGATAATTATATACATTTACCATTCTGAAATAGCTTTGGGATTGAGAGCACATTAATTGGCGCGGAGCAGAGATTTAATTTCTCCAATCATAATTTTACTCCTATTTAATCTGACTTTTCCTCTCAGACGATTTTAATTTTAGAGGAAACTTCGAAATGAAGTGAAATGATTATTCCAAGTGATGGATATCGTTATTGAAATTATGTCTGAATGACGCATTGTGGGTAGAACAAGACAAATTTGTTCGCTCCCTCCAGTGATTGGCATAAATGCTTATGTGTTCCATTTTGACAATCCAGTATTTATCAGGATTGTATATCATTTCTGGTATTTAATATAAGATTCGAAATTTAATGAATCTTTTGGTTACTGCTTATAAATATAAAAGATGTCATTTTTACATTTTCTAATTTCAAATTATTTAATTATTTATTCTACGAAACTACACCAAAGTGGAAAGATAATTTCATTAAGTTAATACCATCATCCTATCATGTTTTTATAGAAATTTATTTTGTTTAAATTATTTTCATTTGATATCATGTTTAATGTTAGTGATTTGAATGCTTATAAAACATGCTATTCTATTTTTCTGCAATATGTAGACAATTTTAAATAACGATATAATTGATCTCATTATCATATTCGGAGAATCTGTGTTATGAAAAGGTGTAAATGCTAGTAATGTCCATCTCTTAATACTATTTCAAGTTATTTTTAAAAGAAATAAAAACTTAATGTCAAAAGTAGTTTTTATTCATCGATTTAGGGCTCGTGGTTAGCTTAGTTGATTAGGGTGTTCGTTTTCGTAATCGGAAGGTAGTTAGTTTGAATCCAAACACAACCGAAGATCCGTCGTGTTTGTTAATGGCGAATAGATCAAGTAAAATATGTCATGGTCGCAATGTCCTCCACGTGAAATGATATCTTTGGTGATGGAAGACCAAGGTTCAGGTCTTCTGCTTCGAAATTAAGAAAACCCACCCAATTTTTGGGGTTCAAGATGATATACCCATTGGGTGACCCACTAAACAAAGTGCCATTACTTCCACCCCTTGTAGAGCTGGTAAAAGCTTTGTGAATCTTAGCTACCGTGTATTATAAAAGTTTTTTTTTTTTTTTTAAATTATAAAGTGGTTGTTTCTTTCGTTACAGTTGAGATCATGTGTACGTCACTTTATTTTACTTATAATTGGTCTGTGAATTAAACAAATAATCGTTTTCACCAATTATGCTGAATTTCCTATTTTGCCCACCCATCAAAAACAAGTCAGTTCTTCAGTGAACATTTGGGAAGAAAATTTTGGACAATATCTTAATGGGATTGGTTATTTTATATATTATTGGAGATTTGTCTCTCTTGATGCCGTTATTAAAAAATAAATACTTATTAATCATTCAATAAAGATAAATTTATTCCACGTAGAATGTAAAGAGCACATTAAATATTAATATTTGATTGTTTATGCAAGCAATAAATAAATCATAACATCCATTTTATGGTTACTTTAAATCTTTTTTTTTTTTTTTTAATGGCGGCCACCCTGGAGCAAGTAAGTACATTAGCCAATTTGCCGTAACAAAACCGGAAACTGCTACTCATTTAATCGTTACCCGGTGGGCACCTGTTAACCAAGTCACGGAGGTACGAATAGCATCGCCCACGTCACACCACCACCACAAACACGGGTGCGGGCCACATTCATCCATCATCCCAGGAAAGGACAAGAAACACACAGAGAGAAAGAGAAAGTACATCCATGCCCGAGCCGTGATTCGAACCCAGGTTCTCCCCATCCGTAGTCAGTTACGCTAACCACTAGGCAGGTTGCGCGGTTGGTTACTTTAAATCAGCAATGATGATTTAAATGTTTTTATTTAGTTATTTTTTTTCTTTTTTTAAAATTTTTCTAAATTTAAAGACACTACTTTGCAATCTCTCATAAGAAGTAATCATTTTTTTAAACATTGTCAAGAAACAGGAAAGTTACTTTTATTCCAAAAGATTCAATCGTCTTTTTGTGTGTACATATTCGGTCCCACTGCTGACTATCCAAAGTGCAACTCCTAGAAAGACAAAGGATTTACCGTCTTGATGTTGCACTATGAAGGATTATTTATTTTAGTTATTACCCATTATGAATGTTAAATGATTGAAAATAAAGCCTTTATTTTGTGCAAGAGACAATAAACTAATGAGTGTCATTTCTTATAGCAACTGTTACACAACATGGTATGGGATAGAATACGCTTTGGATATGTTATTAAGAAATTGCAGTCCATGTTGCTTAGACATGTAATCAAATATATTTGGTTTACTATAGAGTGTTTAATTTTTTGCTAGTGTCTTACTTATGTATGACTAGAAGTTTTCGCTAGAAATCTGGAGAACAAGCAAGTGAAGAATGCAATGTATTTGGTAATCTAAGAATTAGACTTTGCAAGCAGAATGTAGGAAAGTATTATCCAATTGAAATGAAGCATTAGATTAGACTTGAAAATGAGGAAGGTGAACTAGCTTTGCAAACTCAGATATGGCTGGTGAATTTCCGGTTAATATAAAAAAGGTATGGGAATGGAATTTCCGTCAAACCATCGTATTGAAATTAGGGCCAGTATGGAGATCTATAAGACAAGTGTTCAGCTGCCTCTTTCCTCAATTATTTCCATATTTTAACTCGACCATCATGATCTTGAGACCAAAAGCAAGATCCATTCGAAAACATAGTACATGTTGCTCAGATGCTTATTGCTGCCATTCTTTGAACCATTGCAATCTCAACGTTTGTGGTTTGAAATCAAAGATAATCGAAATGTGGGTGGATTTACCAAAATTCCAATCTGAGGCAACTAGTGCCAAAGCACTCAAGCGAATACGGAATATTATGGTACATATTGTATTCGTAATGATGTATGACAAAGCACTTCATCAGATTCATGGGCACAATATAATTTATCCGAATGCATTAGCTAAAAGCGAAAAGTGAGGCTATAAATGTCATCTAAAAATCAATCTATCATTGAAGAGATACTTAAGCCCGCAAGCTTATGTTGGGAGTCTTTATAATTCAGGAGCCAAGACCAGGCAGAACCCGAATACTTTACCTGCCACACCAGAGGCATCATTTCACTTGGAGGACATTGCGACCACCACATATTTAACGTGCCCAGCCGCTTTTAGTGAACACGATAGATCTTCGGTTATACCGGGAATCGAACTCATTATCTTCCGCTCAGGAAAACGACGTTATAACCAATCAGTCCACCGCAGCTCTAAAGGTGTACGCACGATTAATGCTAGGTGCAGAAATGCATTTCTTGAAAGACTAAGTGCTTCGGACGAATTTTTGACTGTATTATATATCATTCTGGTATATAACGCAATCAAAACTTTGAAATCGGGAAAAATCGTCCTAAATTATTTGAAATAACGTGCTGAAATTTTGCCCAAATTTTTTCTAAAAAATAATTTACTAATTTAAATGTGAAACACAATTAATTTATGAAATGGTCGAGTTAATATTTAAAAGAGCACATTGTAAATAAATTTTTTTTATTTCAAATTTTTAATATATATAGTTTTGTTAACTTTCTTAAAAATCCTTACTTACTTTTTAATTTTTTTTTATTTATTGCTATAAAATGTTTTCTTGGTTTTTGTATTATAAAAACATTTATAAACATGGAATTTAAAATATGTCAAATCATTCTATTCAAATGAAGTATTCACTGCGACAGATTTTCCATTAAATAGCAGTAAAATGTATAGAAACTTCATTTTTTTTTTCAGAATCTGAGAAATTGAAAAAAATAATGAAACTTTAACTTGATGTATGTTGTGTAAAAAGTTAAAAATCTTCAACAAATTTTAGGATAAAAGGAATGTTTTCATTAATTATCATACAAAACGTAAATTTTCATTCACTGGTTATCATAAATTAAGAAAAAATCACAAAAATGAATATAACGCCAAAAGTTGTGAGTGAAATTTGTTTAAACTTATACACATTATACAACACATAGAAGGGTACAAAATAGAAGTCACCAAACCATTATGGTGTTATAAAAATTAGCATATGTATATAAAGAACAAATGAGAGGTTAAATTTGATACAGGAATAGTATCTTTAATATGGGGTACTTCCGAGAAGCAATACAGACACATGAGGCGATATGTGATGCTCTCAATTATGCGTTCTATTAATTGTGTAGGAATTGCAAGCCATTGCTCTTCAAAAGCAGGTGAAAAATGGCTAGGGTCCTAGGAAGGGGTTTAAGAGAAGCTACACTTCGTCCTAGAGCGTCCCAAACATGCTCGATTGAGTTAAGATCCAGTGATGGAGCTGGCCATAGCATACAATCAATTGTTTCCTGCTCAAGATAAACATCCCAGATATGAATACAAATATAAAATAAGAATGAAATCAAGAATAAAATCCGAATGCTGGTTTAACCCAAAAATCTTCTAATAAATAGTTCAATTCAAAAAAAAAATAGGAAAAACATTTTCTAGAACAAAGAGGAACTCGTGATTTCACAATGGCGTATCCAGTAACAGTAGATCGCCTCGTCTTCAACAAATCCTGTGAAGAGAAAAATAATATTTTCATCACAGTCAAATGAAACAACAAAGAAGGAAACTTCCTTTTTTATTTGAGTTTCTTACAAGAACATTTTATAGGATACAGCTTTCAATTTTAAAATTTCATAGTGAACATACATTTACATCTACATTCAGAAATATGGTTTGGGTGGAAACTGTTCAGAGATGTTTGAAAAATAAGAAGGTATGAAAACAATAAAAATAAAAGATAAAAGAGCTTACCGAAGAAAAGACATCGCCAAAATCTGTCTGGACGAGCAAAATTCCAACGTCGTAATGTTGAATTCCACGCCAGAATACTGAATGTTCGAACAAAACCGTTCGGAAATGCTTCGCGTTGCCAAAAAAAAAAAAAAACTTTTAGAAACAAAACTTTAGAATAAAATAATTTAACGAGCAGACGATATATGGAGCTGACCTCTTAAGTTTCTGATATGAACTGAAGAGATCAGCTTCACTTATACAAAAATGAAAGCTGATATTTGACACGGAGAAGAAAGTTCAATATTCCTAAATGAATAAGAATTAAAGATTCCCTTTTCAAAAGAATTTTAAAAAAATCATATCTACTGATAACTTATTCTTTATTCTAAAGTTTATATTAGTTCAGAAAAACGGATCGTGGCAAAAAATAAAATAAAATAAATAAAATATAGCTTTGTATTTGCATAACATAATATCTGTAAATTTCCAAGACTTTTAATTTCAAATATAATAAGGAATTATTAACATGATTATGTTTATTATTCCTTGTTATATATAAATCAGAATTATAAATCTGATTCATATACACTGCCTGACATAGGAAAAGCAACACTATAAAATATTTGATAGAATGTGATAAAAATTGATACACAGACAGAGCATGCATATATAAATAAGTGTTGCTATTTACAAAAGGTAAATTTATACATTGACGAAATGTGCAGAAAGTCAGTAAGTAGTATAGCCGCCTCTCGCGCGATGGAAGCAGACACTTTGCGAGGTGGAGACATGCGGGTTGTTAACGTGCGGATGGTGTCCTGGAGGATAGAAGCCCATGTGGTCTGAACCATTCTCCAAAGTTCGTCCTCTGACGGAGGCTGGGCCATAACAGACAAACGACGTCCACCCCGTCCCAGATATGCTCTATCGGGGAAAGATCAGGAGACATTGCAGGCCAAGGAAGCAACTGGATAATCTGCAAGGCGTGACTAGTGCCATGTGCGATGTTGCATTATCTTGCAGGAAAATATTATCTTGCAGCTGCTGAAGGTAAGATAGCACAACAGATTGCAGCCCCTCATCAACGTACCATCGTAACGTCAATGTGCCTCTGATGCTTACTAGGGGTGATCTGCTATCGTAGCTGATTGCATCCCAAACCAATATTCCACGTTGACGAGTGGTGTGGCGTTCAACAATAGTGGTCGAATTGGCTCTATCTTCCCGACGCCCCCAGAATCTCACCCGGTGACTATCATTCATCAAACAGAACTGAGACTCGTCACTGAACACCAAATTCTGCCTTTCAGTCCTCCAAGTGGCTCGTAGCGACACCATCGCAATCTCTCCCTACGGTGCCTTGGCGTTAATGGCAGTCTTCGTAAAGGGCGGTATGTGTGGAAGCCACTTTCAGTCAATCGGAATAACTGTTCTCGCAGATATTGGAGCATCCAGAATTGTCTGCACATAACGCAGAATGTCATGAGAAGTTGATTGTGAGGCCACCATAGCTGCCTTTCGGATGTGCCGATCCGACCGTTCTGTTGTCCATCTAGATGGACCTGGTCTTATGCGACTATTAGCATTCTGTTCATTCGCCCATCTGATCCAAATTCTATATACAGTTGATGAATCTAGGCGGGTTTCAGCAGCGATACGACGGTAGGACCAACCAGCCGTATGTAAGCCTACAATTCGACCTCTCACAAAACCGTCCGTTTGCCAGAACTGCTTTCGATGTCGTCGTCCAGTCATCATTTCATCCACACGTGTCTTCTGCAGCTTTGAACTTCCCAAAATACTGGATTTCCTAAGCGCTAAAGAGATAAAACTGTTGACTTGTCCGCCGTTTCTATCCCTTTTATTTGGCGCGATAATCACATGACCAACTTGCATTTTACATTATTTGCACATAACCTCTGAAATCTCGTAATCTCTTAAATTTGCATATTTATACAACCAAAACTTCATGGTATTGGATTTTCTATGTCAGGCAGTGTATAACAAGGAATCAGAATATGTTAAGAGGGCGATAACACCAATTTTTGGTTGAAGAGAAACTTTTCCTATAAGTACAATACAATGCTAGCAGAAATATTGAATAAATATTTCTACTTTATATACAACTTTTTTTTGGATTTCTATTCAAATACAAAAGTAGCTGATGTTTAATTAATGATAATCAGTTACGAAAAATCAAGAATAAATTTTGTATTTATGTTTAACTACATCAAAAATGTAACAAAATTTATAAAAAACTCGGTCACATAGAATATACAAAAGTTTACACTTGTAACTTTTTTTTTGTTTTTTGATAAAAAATAAATATTTTTAACCATTAACACACACACAAATAAAAAAGTTTGTAAAATAAATTTGCCCTTTTAATTCTAATTCATGCCATTATGGTACTTAAAATTCAAAGAATCATGTGTGTGTGATGCTATTATAATTAATTATTTTAATTGTCTAAAAATTGAGAAAATGAATTTCACCTTCGAAATTTTTATAAAAATTAGTTAAATTATAGACATAAATTCTCATTTAAAACAAACCCAAAACGATGGAAGCTTTCTGATTACTATTATTTATTTATTTTTTTTCCATTTTGTAAATAATCCATTTAAATTAAAAATTTAAGAAAATTCCACAACTTGGCACAGAGTGTAGATACTTGTACTTTATAATTTGAAAAATTCGATTCGATTTATTGAGAAATCAAAAACAATAACTCGTTTTCTCTTTTGTATATTAAACTTTAATTCTCCATAAACTTACGATTAATTTTTTTTTTTTTTTTTTTTTTTTTTTGCATATAGTGAGCATTTTTGGTTTGGATTCTTGGTTGATTCTCCATCATGAATGATTAAAAGGTTTTAATCATCAAGAAAACTATTATATTAACTGTTAGCTGGTTTTTTTATGCCTAATAATGTTTATTAAGGCCCAGTCACCATAAGGAATCAAAGACATGTTTGATATCCAAGTCTATAAATTTTGGCATTTATTAACATTAATTTGATTCAATGTTGCCATAAAAACATGTTCCATTCATTTTTTTTTGGGGGGGGGGGCTGAAAAATTATATTAATTTTAGTGAAAGTTTTTTTGTTATGAATGAAGTGTTTAAGAATGACAGTAATTTTCATAAATTCTTTCCTAGGGAAAAAAGCAAAAAATTGGCTTATACGAAGACAGAATAAAGTGATCGTTATTTTTTCTTTAGGAAAAATAACGATCACTGTATTCCGTTGAAGTCAAGCCTGCCCGTCATAGACTGGGCGTGTCAAATCAGAAAGAATGTCTTCCGTTTTTTGAACAGAGCTACGAGGGTGAAATTACGACTTCGGTTCATAGCTAGTAGCACCATCTGGGTCTGCCAATTTAGAAATTGGAAGCCAGATAGGACTCAAGGTCTGGCTTCTAACATCCTCAGAAGTATTAATTTTAATTTGGAATGGGAACATGAGAACTAATGCGACCATTACATAATTTACGTACCCCAGTCGACTTAGGAAAAATGTAATTTGGCCTATTTTAAAATGTTTTGGGGAATATGAAAACTGAGGATATTCATTAAAATAATGTTGGATAACGTTTGGAGCCGCTTTGTGGAAAAAATATATTATTAAATTATCCAGTCCACTCCATTAAATCAATTATAATAAAACAGAAATTTGATATATATATATATATATATATATAACTCTGTTTTCAAAAAATATTGCATAAATTCAATTTATCTATGGCTGCTTCATAAAAATATGCTAACAATATTGATGCAATTTTAAAAAATTTAGCATTCCCATAATACTAAAATATCAACAAATAAATTTTATGAATTTTTTTATTGTAGATATTTTTCGGCGTTTGATGATCCTTAAAATAAATTATGAGGGATTACTTCATGACATAATCTATTATCGAACTATATGTTATATAGAATACAGATCAAATAAATAGAGTTGTTCATGTTATATTTTATACTGCAATAATTATCGAGAATAACTACCATTTTCTTAAATATGAATATTATGTATATTTTACTTGAAGCATTTCGTAACAATCTCGAATAAATTTTAATTTACAACTTCAAATTACAAATACCAAAAAAAAAGGGGGGGGGGAAGACTACATTCTTTGAGAAATGTTTTTAAAAAGTTGTACTAAATGCTTAGAAAAATATCAAATTTAAGAAATAAACTGAAATTAATTATTTCATTCCTAAATTACTTTTTATTATTAACTAACTAATATTAATAAATTTTTTGTGTATTTCTGCTATTATTATAAAAAATTCATGTATTCTTCAGTATTTAATAATAAATATGGAAATATTTTTGATTTGCGATTTTTTTACATAATGATTAATTGATATTTGCTAAATTGATGAAATCCAATTTTAATCTCACCATCAAAATATGCTCGAAATGTCAACCTATGATTTTATTTAATTACACTGAATTACGCAACTCATTAATTAAGATTTTGACAAATCCTATTGGTCAGAAAAGTTATCCTGCTTTATGCGCAGAACTCCCATTTTTCCTGTTTCCCCTATAAATTAGAAAAATCTCTCCCGAATTATCTTAACATCATCGATTTTTGACGCAAGCACCACGTCAAGGAAAATTTCCAAAACAAACTTTGGTGAGTAATACCATTCTTTTGTATTCGATTTTATGAATTATGAGTTCCAAAATTAAATCATTTCAATCAAATTATTATTCCAAATTAAAAATTAATCACTGAATTTTATTTTGAACTTTTTTACTTCTACAGTTAATTATTAACATATAAAGAAATCATTCAATTGTAATAAAGAATCGAGAATCAACAAATAATTGATTTATGGAGCATGAAGATTATTTTTAAATATTCAAATTGTAGAGTAAAAAATAAATAATTTAAATATAATTAAGATATTAAATAAAGCACTACATTTAAATTTCATTTTTAATGAACTCAATTATTCAACGAGAAATTTCTACCTAATCTAACGATATATGATGATGAACCTTATGCTAAGAATATATTATACTGTATCACAGTGGTACAACATTAGATGAAATATTACTATTAATTGGCAATGATCCTAGTCTCAAGGAAAGGAAAAATATTAAGCTAAAAATCATCACTTTGAATAGTATCTGAAGAAGTGACTTTCAAAGTTTGTATCCCATTTGTTTTCTTAGAATTTCTTCGCAAATAATTTATTGTGTAAGTTGTAAAATATTGATACATTTTATCTTTGTAATCGTTATTTCACTGATACCGTAACATTTTTGGTTGGGGAAAAAGTAATTCATTATTTTTTCGGTAGACGTCTGTAGTGATCGATATCTCGTGAGGTATCTATCAAACAATTTCAGATTTATGCTCGTTGGAAAGGTGACATTTGACACTAAAATATCCTCTTGCGGTTTTTTGTTTGATTAATTCAGTTACGAGTTTTAAAAATGGAAGACAACAAACAGAAAATTCGATACATTTTCGTTTTTCTCTTGTAACGGTGAAAAAGATAGCCGGGTGGCTAAAATTGTGAAAGGTGTTTATCGTCCTATATAAGACTGTAACAACCAGTTACGTACAATTTTTGTTTCGTCGATTCCGTTCGGGTATTTTTGATGTTAGAGATGCACCTCGCATGTGGATACAGCATCGTCGAAAATATCTATAAAATATCAAAAATGATCGAAGTTAACCGCATGTCAGCAGTCGTAACGCGCAAGACCTAAAAATCTACATGAAAGTTGTTTTAAACCTTTTTACAAAGCGAATCCAAAAGAAGTTACATAAAGTTCACGTAAAAATAATGGATTTCTTTTTCCCCAATCTAATATATTACCAACTTTCGAACATAATTGATCGAACATTAAATAGCTCGATCAGTTACTGAGATCTTCTGAATTGTGTTTACCAGGGGATGGCTTTATTTTCCAGTGAATTTACATCTAATTCCTAAAGTATCTCGTTTGGTCTAATATTAGTGAAAGCTATAGCCATGATATAGTTTCCTAAATTAAGTTTTAGTCAATGGATAAAAAGGATTCTATTTCAAATAACTGAAATTTAAACATTTTGCCATTAAATGAGTTTCATTTAAAATCCTTTTGTGCCAAGTTTTTAAACGTTGTTGTTATTTGTTGTTATATGTGAGTTCTCATTTCTAACCAAATAGCATGTACTTAAAATGAATAATAAATAGATGAATGTTTATTCTTCCTTTACACATTATTCCTTTTTAAAAGAATTAAAAGACGTATACCTTAAATATTCCAAATTTTTAAAATTTAAAATTTTTTAAACTGAAATTTTATTTTTAGAAGATGTGATTCGGTCTTTGTTTGATTGAAAAAAAATAATTAATTTGATGCCATTAGTGGGAAAAATCGATTATATATTTTACTGAAAATATTTAAATCTGTTAATTAGTTATTTTGATATAGTTTAATTTTCTAAAATTCAAGCTCTAAGAAACTTTGAAAATTAATTAAAAAATTTATGGTCGTTTCTTTCTAGCTTGTATCCATACAATGAAAATAATATTCCAAAATATACATTCATAAAACATCTGCAAATCTGACTGGATATGTTATGTTTAATATGTGTAGAAAATTAGCACTAGACGTCATTTAATTGATAAATGAAAATTAATTTTAGTCTGATTTAATTGAACTAATGAATGTTCATTATTGTTAACAAAAATAATAATTTCTGTGCATAAATGTAAAAAAAAAAAAAAAGAAAGAAAAAAGAAAAATTAAATTAAATAAAGCGTATTACGGATGATTATTTAATTTCACAACTTTTAATTTTTTATTAATATAAATCATTTAATACCTTTTATTTTAACATTATAATAATTTCTTATTACAATAATATTTGCATGTAATTCTCTTTGTTCAAGCGATGTGTACTTTCGGGATTTATTAGTTAATAAATAAGATATCTAGAACTAATTTTAATTGCTTCTACTTAGGCCAATATTTTGCAACTGTTTAGATTCATTTTATATTTTTATGGAACAGAATAGTTTTCTTTTGACAAATAATAGCACTTATATATTAGGCTACATTTTCCAACAAAAATAAAGAAATGGCATTTTTTTCTAAATATAAGACAAACTCTGATGCAGCAAAATATAAGTAGAGTTATACATTATAATTCATTTAAATTACACATTGCTGTTATGCTATGCAATTTATTTTTTATGAAATCGAAGAATCTTCCGAGATACCTGGTTGTTTTATATTCTGTTTATTTCTGGCATTTAAAATTTAAAATATCTATAAAAATATTATTTTAAATAAATTTTTGAGAAGAACTTCAATTTTTTTGTATCAAAAATGCAATTTAAAAAGAACTTTTTCTTTCCTTGAGATACAACGATTGATATTTATTTTTAGAATGTAACTTTATTGAAAACTTCTATTTATTGTTTCATAAACTATATATTATCATATGAAAAAATTATATCTTGAGGATGATAAAAAGTATGTTTAACACATTTTTGGCCAAAGATGCGTAAGCAAATAATTTCAATAAATATTTGTTAATAATATAACTTATATTTTTAATTAATTATATTTTTTTGGTATTTCTAAGGGTTTTGCAGATATTTATAAAATTGAAAAAAATACTTTATCTGAGAATTTTGGACTTCGATTTTTGGAAAATGTATAATTATACCACTTAAAATTGGTCATGTATTTTTATCGGGGATTAAAGTTGCATGTTCTATAAGTAAAATAAAAGCAAATGCTATATTTAGAATTTCAAATTTAATAATGCGTGTTTTTCATCCATGAAAATAGGCAAAAAAGTAAAAACCAATTTTTTGTAATAATTCATCGTTTCATTGCAAATTGCGATTTTTCTAGACAACAGTTTCTTCTAACAGAAAAATAACACTTATAGACATTCAATCTAACATAATGATTACCTTATTAAAACTTGAATGCAAGAACAGTTTATCAATTGAAAATAGATTTCAATAGACACTTCCTAATAAAGATCGTCTACTGAAAGAAATACGCATTGTTAGAATCGAGCAAACTAATGGAAAACATGAAAAAGAAATAAATAAAAAAGTCTATAGTAAGAGTGAAAAAATCGCACAATTTATTTTTATTTCAAATGTCAGGTCCATCTGCATCCAAATGTTTATAAATATTTCATATATAATTTTAAAAGTTTTAATATTAATTCATCCGTTTTATACAATGATTTTTCACTGATTAATCTATAGTGTGTATACTGTCTATTGGTGTGAAATTCTTTCTGTGTCTTAATGAATATAATTTAAGGGAACAACTTTGATATACCCCCCAAAAATTACGCGCCAAATCTGGCACTCCCTACGGACTTTTTAGGGTTACTTTTTCTTATTTCAGTGTAGCTAATTTTGGTTTTTTCAACTTTTAGGTTTTTGCTGTTGCCAAATTTAGTATTTTCTTGTATTTTGTACCACTTTTTGAGTTTTTCTTTTAAAATTTTTTTACGTATTAACTATTTGTATCTAGCGAGAATCCATCTTGGCCAGATAAAAAGGTGCCAAAAATAGGTAATTGGCTTGGCGATAAAAAAACTCGCCAAATTTCCGATTTGGGGGGTATATCAAAGTAGTTCCAATTTAAGTATATTTCAATGAGAGAGGGAGAGAAAAATAACATTACATTTTTATAAAATTTCTAATCTCGCCCTATAATGAGCTAACAAGTTATAACTAGAGTTATTTATTAAATTTATTTCTTTTAATTAGTAAAAATCGAAAAGAATACATTTTATATGTGTTGCAGTCTCAAAAACAACATTGTCGTTGAATGAAAAACTATCGTATTGTATCGATTAATTAATTTCTACGAATATTAAAGGTCAATTAATTTCGAAAAGTCATACAATGACGAATTCGACATTTCAACTTTTTTATCACAGTATATCACTTAAGTGAAGGAAAATCAGTTTTTAAAAATATTTAATAAACATAGGTCCACTAAGCCCGACACTTACTGATTGAATCAAAGAAAAAGTGATAAATTTTTCACTTACAAATAGAGATTTTATTGGTGGAATGTTCAATGATTTATGAATAGCGTTGTGGACAGTTATCTTACATATTATTCGTTGCGAATAATGTCATGATTTGTTAGTAAACCAATAAAAATCAATGTCAGATTACTGTTCCAAAGTTTCCGATTTGTCTAGAACACAGTAATTCTAATCCTTTTTTTTTTTTTTTTTTTTTTTTTTTTTGACACGACACACTTTTAAGGATTTTAAAATTTGGTGGCACCCAAAGAAAACGACTTGTTTACTTTCCATAATGCACAGTGTAAAATAGTTTACGATAATAATTTTGAATGTAATATCAAATAATATAATACGCACTTCAAAAGCAAAAACAACAGTATGTTTATTAAGAGATGCATTGCAATATAATAAAAAGGGTACTTTTAATGTGAAATTTCAGCTTGATATTTTTTGATAATTTCATTTATATTTAATCGTAAAAATGGCGATACTACCTTCAGATCATCTTCTACATTTAACAGTTTCGATCTTTCTTTTCATTTTCATGTTGGTTAATATTGAAAATTCGAGTTCACACAAATAAGAGGTTTAAAATTGTAAATGTAGATATACGGGGAACACTTGAAATTTCTTCAAGTGAGACAAATATTTCACTTTATGAAAAGTCACAGTATTCGGAGATAAAAAAAAAAAAAAGTCTTCAGCTATAAAAAAAATATGGTACTTAACTATAAAAACAAATTTTCTTTTACAGTGTATTTTTTTTATTTAAGTTATAAGTGCCTCTATGAATATCAAAATTAAAAAAAAATAATAAAAAAGGATATATACATTTCTAAAATTTGGCGGCACATAAAAGTGCCACGATACAGTGGTTGAGAAACACTAATCTAGAGCATAAAGTTATTTTACCATATTTATTTAGGTTCTTCTCATATTTTTAAATAAAATTCAAATAGGGTGTGCATCTTAAATACTTTTAAATAAAAAATGCGGATAAAGGATTTGTGATATAATGTATATATAATATATATGTGAGATAATTGCATAGATAATATAATAATCAATAATTAAAGGTACAACTTTGATATAACCCCTCAAAAATTATGCGCCAAATCTGGCACTCCCTAAGGACTTTTTAGGGTTGCTGTTTCTTATTTTGGTGTTGCCAATTTAGGTTTTTTTACTTTTAGGTTTTTGCAGTTGCCAAATTTAGTATTTTCTTGTATTTTGTACCATTTTTTTTTAAAGTTTTATATGTATTAATTATTTGTATTTAACGAGAATCCATCTTGCCGAGAAAAAAAAAGCACCAAAATTATGTATTTTGCTTGGAGAGAAAAAAAAGTCGCCAAATTTCCGATTTGGGGGGATATATCAAAGTAGTTCCCAATTAAATATCGATCTCTAAATCAATATCTAAGTCTTCAAATAAACTTACGTGTATGATTAATATTTAAAGTAATCTAAAAGTGCCTTTTTGATAATTAAATTAACTTTATAATTATATATTGCCTAGTATTATTATCTTGATTGGAAGAACTTTAATCATATTATCGTAATCATAAATTTTTTAAATTTACAAAATTAAATAAATTGATGTATAAAATGTATATTGAGCCATTTCAAAGTTCAAAAAGGTTCATCAAAAATAAAACTTTTAATTGTATCTCATCAAGTTTCTTCTTGATGAATGAAAACTAGAAAAAGAAAAAAAAGAAATGTGTTTACAATTTTGGTGAATATATTGGCAACTTTTGGGGAACTAACGGAGAAATAAAATTATAAAAATTTAACTATCCGACTTTATAAATTAATTATTTTATTTTATATATTCTATACTTCTTTATATGTTATTATCATTAGAATCTAATATTAAGTTATGAGTGCTTCTATGGATGTCAAAATTAAATTTCCTCCTAATAGCTTAAGATTATTTATAAAAATATGCATGACAATAAAATAAATAATAATTTTTTACGTCATACAAAATTAATAACTTTCAAATCAAAAATCATTATTAATTAAAACTATTACAAGTAAATATAAATTGTAATATTTAAAGAAATCTATAGAGCTTCAAACCATTTTCCTTGAATATATATTTATAGTTTAATATTATGAACTTTATTTAAACTAAAAATATCATTAATGAAGAGACATAATTCAAGATATCTTTTAAGAAAGTACCCCATTTAATATTTCTACTTCTAATAATTTGAACATTTGGCTTAGTATGAGAGAGTTTTTAACTATAAATTTTAAAATAGTTTTCATAAATATTTTCCCTTTTCACCCAATGTTAATTTATTTGACTTCTAGTTCAAAACTAATAACAAAAAGAGCAATATAATTTACTCTAGTACAGTCAAAAAAATGTAATTTGGGATTTTTATGACTCATTTGAATTTCGAATCTTTATCAAAGGTTTTTAACGACTTGAAATTAAACCGATATTTAGCTTAATCTAGTAGGAAAACATCATTAAATGTTAAGAGAGATAAAACAAGGAAGAGCTTTGATTAAAGTTGAAATAAGTCTAATTCATTGGCTTAGAATGTTTTATCGTATTATTTTAATAATGATAGTTTTATTAAAAGGAAATGAGTAGTTGTTTGATTAAATTCCTTTTTCATTTGTTTTACATTTTGTTGTCAAGATATTTAAAAAGCTGTAATCTAATTAAAAATTTATCTAAATAATGAATTAGTGTATTATTTCTGATGTTGAATGTTCTATTTAAACTGGGAAAACTGTTTTAAGCATATAAATGTTTCCGAGTCTCACAAAATGATTTAAAAATAACGATCTGAATTTCAAAATAATATTTAACTAAAAATAAATTAGTGCATTATTTCATTTATTAGTAGTTTGTTCCAGTTTTTGCCACTAAAAGTTTTTATTCTTAGTGTTTGATGAATTAATTATTTTGTTTATTAATTATTTTATTCAAAATGACGAACCTCTTGGTTTTATAATTAAGTTTAAGAGGGTTTTTTTTTTTTAAATTTTAGTGCTCATTGTTTTGATTTAAAATTGTAGCCTTCGAATGAAATTTATCTTTGAAACAGAAGATATTCTTGAATAAATTCTATAAAAGAAATATTTTATTAATTTATTTCAGCTAGTTAATCTCCTTCACAAGGAAGCAACGTTATTCGTTAGCTGTCTCACAGCAAAAAAAAAAAAATTGGTTTTTTGTTTATTTATTTATCTTGTTTTTATATTTTTAATAGTTTTCAACATGTAAGCCTCTGCAAATAAAATTCAATACTTTTTTTTTTTAACTTGAAATTTTTATAAAGTAGTTTTATGACTTTACCATTCGATTCATTCCGATTTTCTTAGAAAAAAAAGAAATAATTATAATTTTTATTTAACATATCTTATATATACACCAACACAATTGCTAAATAATTTCTGATAAGTATTAAATCACATACTTTGAGCATCTTTAATAATTCTGATCATCATCTTAAGAAATTTCATAAATCTGCTATTTTTAAAATTTACAACGGTGATTGCCAATATAATAAAATTTTACCATAAAACCATAAATATTATTTACCATAAAACTGGTAAATAACAAAACTTGGTGAACTGGCTTTTATTTTCTTAAAAATGACCATGGCAAAAGTTGTTTCTATATTAAACTAATAACTTATTCAAATCATCAATTTTTTCATATTCCAGTTTCTTTTCAAGTTTCTTTCTTTTCTTTTTCTGAACAAAAATAATGTGCTTATGAACACTTTTTTTAATTACATTTTTTCTTATATTGAGGTCATGTAAGGAAAATTAATGCTTTTTCAGAAGTAATTTTTCTGTATGTCATTGCTATTAATGTTTGTGTAGCTTATTCTTTTAAGTTTTATTTTATGTATGACTGTATAAAAATTAAAGAATTAAGAATCGTATTGATGAAATACTTTGGCATAAATGATTACTAATTATGCTGCCTTATCGTTTGAAAGGAAGACGAGCTTAATAACACCATACTCATATTAATTTGCGGTTACAGATAATTTTGCTTTTAATTATTTACATCCATTCGTAAACAAGCAGAGTTGATTAGCTTGTTTTGATTTTACTTCTATTTTGAATGTTCTGAATTAGAATTAATTGATGGAACATGACACTTCTAATTTCTGTCACAAAGTAACAAACCCCTTATTCTCTAAGTGACTATTACAACTACTGAAATTGGCAACACAAGCCAAGGATGGCAAATAGATAAGAAAAAATTACTTTCATTACTTTTTTGTAAAATTACCGTTCTTAGAAATAACCTTATTTGTTATATTTCGTTTCATCATATTGATTTTAGAACTTTCCTTTGGAACTTAAGATATGATACAGAAATTTTCATGAAAAAATATTGGATGAAAAAGAAATTAAATTAAAAAGTTTTACTTGTTAGGAACTCTGCATTCATATCATAATAATATCATTCGAATTTTTTTCGATATTAGTCTAAAAACATATCTATATAATGCTCTTTGAAATACATTTCTTAAAAATGTTATATTTTGTTATTGCAATAATTTTTAAATAGGTTTTTTTTTCCACCAAAATTGTATATTGTATGTTCATAAATTGCTTTGAAAAATGAGAAAAAAGTATGACCATTAGCTTGTGATGAAGTTTAATAATGTCAAAAGAAAAAAGATTGGAACCAAATTAATTTCTGGGAATAAGCAGAACGATAGGATTTTTCTATATAATAATGATAGGACACACTCTTCGGAGAAGATCCTGTGTTCTTTTTAGACCATTGTTGAACAAAGGGAGGAGATATTGTGTTTCTTTTCTCCCCATTCAGAGTTGCTGGGGTTTATTTTCTTGCGCAACACTTGGTTAAACAGAACACAGCCTACTATCTATGAAAAATTCTCCCAAAAAATTGCCCGAAAAGATAGCCAGTTTCCTTCAGCAACCATCAGCTGTCAAGCCACCCACTTCACGGTTTTAAACAGTAGGGACAGTTAACTGTGACTAAATTTATCAATATGATTTTCGGCGCTTAAATTCAATTCCAAACACTGTTGAACATTGGGAAATGAATGTTGTGCTCTTCTTTTTCAATCATGTCCAGCGATCTAGAATTTTCGACTCCACCCGCTGGACACACGAATACAACTTACTCACAATAAATATTCCTGGAGGGTATTACGCTGTAGAACTTTGCAAAATAGAGCTGCGATTTTTGGATGAATGGCCTGAATTTTACCCCAGCTACTGATAAACAACGGGAGGTGGTTACTGCATTTCATCAGGGTAAATATATGTATTGCATTTACATGCTGATAGATACCTCATCAAATCTAAATATCTGCACCAAATTTTTCTTTCCTTGATAAATTATTCAAATTAAATAATAGGATTGGCTTAGTTGGTCCTCTACTCTCCTTATTTGAATACAAAGGCTAAATGAATCGGAACTTACAATTAAATGTAGACTACAAACTATTACATTTTGTTGTTGCATCAACATGCTTCACCTAACCCTGAGTTGGCCTCTATCAGTTAGTTGGAAGAAGCCAGGTGGCAGTCTTCGTAATTTAGAAGCAGAGACCCCAGAATACTTGACCTACAATCCCCAGAGATATCATTTCACTTGGAGGATATTATGACCACGACATATTTAACGTGCTCCAGGCATATTTAGTGAATACGACGAATCTTCGAATATGCCGACATTCGAATATACAATTTCCCAATAATGAGAATGCCGTCCTAACCAACCAGAACACAGCGGCCTTCCACTATCTTGTATGTGCAACTCAGTTTCAAATCTATATATTCAACTATGCATCACTATAAATTGCAATCCACGAGAAAAGAAGATCTTTTCGATTGTGGATTGCAAATTATTTCGCCAATTCAGCCAAAAAGATCGTAGTAACATATTGTAATGTATCACACATTCTAACATAGTGAACTCAAATCACTATAAATTTGTGGACTTGTATCTTTCTAATTTATCAACACACGCAGAAGAAATTCTAGATTTCAATTTCCCATGAGCTTAGTTATCAATTTCGTATAATCACCATGAAGTTTTTTTTTTTTTCTGCATATTTGACAGATTTTTAGATTTCGAACTTCATGTACAATTCGTTCTTCAACGATCGTTATTTCGAATCTTATTTTGATTATGAAGCATCATCAGGAATCATAGTAATTATGAGTTCATTAATGAAATAGCTAAAAGGAAAAGTACATAAAGGTTTCCTGAAACTATTGATTGTCGTAGAAAAAGACAGTTTGACACTCGCGTTTAAGTAAAAGGTTTTTATATTCAGAAAATTTGAATGCGCATAATCATAACCAGAAAAACTATAAATAAAATGTCCTTATATGTCGCAATCAATTAAATATTTAATGTATATTTTAGGCGATAAACGAAGTAAAATGAAATAACATGCTATGATTTTTTAAGGTAAAATTTTTTCTTAATTAAATAAATAATTAGTGAAATTGAGGAATATTATCGATAATCTTCTCATACAAAGTGATAAGTAAGTTATTACCTATATGAATTATGATTAGTACAGTTTTCGTCAAATGTTATTCTTTTGTATTGTTCTTCATTACCAAATTCATTACAAAGCAATTTCGAAATAAGTTACATAAAGACTTGAAGTTCACATAAAAAAATAATGGATTTCTTTTTCCCTAACCTAATATGATGAAATGAATGTAAACACTTCATTTATTAAGCAAATTGTTTCTTAAAGAATTTGTTAAGTGGAGACTCCTTTCTATTTTTGGTGAATCGGTTTATTTACGTGGCTAAAACATTGCGTACTGATAGTTAGTTTTGAAAATTCAAAATCCAATCTTTTAGGAATTTCATCGGAATATTTTTCTTGTTATACTTTCTTAAGCGTGGAATTCTATCCTATTAACAGCATGTTGCTTGGAGGCGGTAATATTTGCAGTAGAGAATCATATGTTTGTATGATCCTTTATTTTTCTTTTAGGAACTACTATTGGACAGTTATAAAATGAAGGCCTGTTGTCTGCTCATTGCCCTTCTCTTGCTGTTCTCAGCAACGGACTGCGTTCTTTCAGTTTCTGTGAGGACATGTATTATGTAAATATCTTGTTTTCTTGCGATTTTTTAAGAAATATTTTGTATTGGATAAATCATACATATATTGAATATATATAATACATATTGAATTTTCTCTTAATCAGATTATTCATTCTTTGTTCGAAGCAAATGTTATGTAAGCAAGTGTGTATTGAAGTTACATTCTCAAAATTTAAATCTTTTATAATCATAAATGCATTTATATTATTGGTTAAATGTCGCATTTTTTGGCAAGCTAAAAATAAAAAAATAAAGAAATAAAGAAATAAAAAACAGGAATTTAAGATTATATTGAAACATTTAAATCGTTCTTGCCGATTTATGATTTATTTATTGCTTGCATAGAAAATCAAATAATAATATTTAGTTTGCTTTACATGCTATATGAAATAAATTTACCTTTACTTAAAGATTAATAAGTATTTATTTTTTAATTGCGGTATCAAAAGAGACATATCTCCAATAATAATGCACTGCTTAAAACAATTAAAGGAAATTGCGGTTTCAAATGGATCTTGTGGCTGGGAACTTTTTAGCTGATTGATACATGGTCGATAGACGTAGTAGGTTATATGAGAATAAATTACACATGTTTGACAGAACAAAAATTCATTTTATTGCATACTTGTGTACAAAAGGAAAAAAAAACACAATTTGTGCACACGAGAAAAAAAGAATAAGAAAAGGTGTTTTCTTCAAAGGAAATCATTTACAGTAGGGGGTATGATTTCCACTGACAACCAGCAATGTTGAACACCTTTGAGGCATGGAGTCAATGAGGCTATTAATCACGAGTTGGAGAGTTTGTGGGGGTGGTTGGTGGCCAGCAATTCGTCTTCCTAGAGCTTCCCAAACGTGGAATTTATGTCAGGAGAACACGCTGGCCATTTCATTCATAAGATTACTTCCTCGAAAAGGAAATCCTCCATCAGGTTAGTAAGATGTGACCTGCAGTTATCGTCCATTAAAATGAATTCATCTTCTATTGCTGTAGCGTAAAGGACTACAATTGGTCTGATGATCTCATCACTATAACGGCGACAAGTCAGAAGTCCATCTCGAATGTCTGTACGCCCGTCAATGGAGATGTTACCATAAACCAACATTCCCCATCGCCAAATCTGACACTTTCGGACACAAACACAGGATTATTCCTACTGCCATGGTCCCTCCAGATGAAAATACGCCAATTATCAGGATGAACAGAAAAATGGGACTCGTTGAAAAAAAAACATTGCTCTATTCATATCTCCTCCAGTTCACGTGCTCTTTAGCCCACTCCCTGCGGTCGCGACAATGCCTTAATGTTAATTTAATGCATACCATCAGTCGGTGTGCATACAGACCTACACCATGGAGCCGGTTTCGGACAGTCTGAGTTGAAACCGTGGTGTCATTAGCCGAGCGAAGGTGTTGTTGGAGAAGAGTAAAGTTCATATTTCGGTGTCTCCGAGCCGTTAACACTAAATAATGATCTTCATTGGGCGTTGTTGCCCGTCTACTACCTTGCCCTGGTCTTCGACCTGCACTTCCAGTCTCCAAAAAATGGTTCCAGATCCTGGAAATCACACTTTGTGACACTCCACTCCAATGGCTTGTGCTACTTCGGCTTGAGTTTGGCCCCCTTCTAACCTACCAACAGCTCTCCAAGCTTCTGAATCGGTTAAATGACTTCGCTGAAGTATCGTACTTATGGAAGCAAAGCAGTTACTGAATGCCGATCATCCTTGTCTTCATTGTCTTTTATTCAGTTGAAAGCCAAATTTCATTCACTGCCGACGTTTTTGACGCCGAACTCAATATTAACATACTCCACAGTTTGAAAATCAGAAAAATTTGCACTTGTGAATCTCTTCTTCCATTTTCGGCAAAAAATATTTCACTTATGTCTTCATTTTATATAAAACTTACAATATTCTATAATTGTTTTGAGCACAGTGTATATAAAATAGCCAATGCCACTAAGATATTGGCCAAAATGTTCTTTTTAACTGCTCACTGAAGAGCTCATCCCACTCACAAATTTACTTGTTTTTGATGGGTGGATAAAATTGTACTTTCAACTTTATTGGTGAAAACGATTATTTGCTTAACTCACAGACCAATCATAAATAAAGTGACGTACACATGTTATCAATTGGCGACATTAGTGTGACGTCATATCCACAACTGTTTCCAAACAAATACAATGTAAACATTTGTTTAATATTGTATTTAAGAGTGCCTTCTTGACAAACTTGGAGATTTTTGTTTGGCTATCGATTTTATTGGTGATTTTTGTTGGCACAGAACAATAAATTGTTCTGTTGCAACCAGAATACGATTGGAAATAAGCCCAGCTTGGTGATTAACTGTGACTACAAATTGGCACGAATCAAAGGTTAAGCAAACAAAAGGTTAAAAGTTTTAACAAACACGTTATCCTTAATTAATGAATATCAATTTCAAAAATAACAATTTAAAAATCTATCACCTAAGTCTATGGCAGTTTCAATGATAAATGACGCTTAACAGCAAATGTTTGGAAACAATATGACGTCACAACTAATGTCGTCTATTGTAATGAAAGAAACAACCACTTTATAATTTATTAATAGAAATATCAAAATATAATCTAGATTTATTTACAAAATTTTGGGTTTTTATAAATTAGCAAAATAAGATAAAGTATATTATATATAATTATATTGTATTTAGTTAATTAATGTGTATACTTAATTTTTGAATATTTATAGGAATAGTAATTCATAACTTAACAAAATTGTAATTTTCATATTTTACAGAAGGTGCTTATGGATTTCTTACAACAGATTTTATTTATAATGTAAAAAAGTATCATTTGCTTAGAAAAATACATTCTTAGAGAGTTTACATTTTTTTAAATTAAAATTATTAACTGGTAACTGAAAGTTTTGTCTACATGTAAAATACTGTGTTATGATTAACGGAATAATAGGATTATACACTTTCCAAAGAGAACAATTTGTATTCATTTATTTAAAAAAAATTTTCATGGTTTCATTATCTAAAGATATAATTGTCATTAAAAAAGACTAAAAAATACGTGGGTTGAATTTAGATGAAAAAATTGTTTCCAATAACTATTCAATTTAGGAAAAGAATTCTTCAAACCTAAATTGAAAATCTTTAACATTAAAAGGAAATACTTCAATCAACTATCAATTCCAAAATCCTTAAAATGTTATTACAAAAAGGTAAATGAAAATATTAATATAACCGTTTATAGAATGAAAACAACGCCAAAGAATGCTCTAAAGATTATTTATTAAAACATCCACAAAAACAAAGCTCAACACAAGAACAGCACATAAAGTAGATCGTGGCCATGTCTTCTATGTAAAATAATACTGGGGATTCTGGTCAAGTCTGGGGTTCTTCTGTTTGGTTTCCTCTTTTAAACTACCATGACTTCACCCGAGACAAAGATGTCTTTCTCACTGGGTGCCATACTAAAGAAGCTGCTGTCAGTTCCGCCCTTTGTTGTGTCAAAGATTTATTGAAGATCAAGCCGGGCGAAATTCCCTTAATGGATTAAGGAAAAAGATAGGTTTAATTTTCAAATGTAGAAAACTTTTTATAGTATTCAAAGGATCATTTGATACATTGGATCTTCATAAAATGCACCAATCAAACAGAAAAAAAATATCTATATGTTGCAAATAAATGTCTTGATCAACTGACAAATCTTAACGTTTGCATTTTAGTACACCAACCTGCTAATACCCATAATATAAAAATGTACTCTATGATAACATATTTTATGGTTATCAAAACCATAAAATACCATTGATTGTTGGCCCCATTTCTTCTTTAATACAAGAAATATCCCAGTCCACACTATGTAGTTGAATTATCATTATGTAATATGTTAGTAGTTGAATTGTCATTATGCAATATCTCAGTCTGGCGCAGCTTGTTCTTATTGCACTTTGCGCCATAAAACCCAAGCAACCAACCAATATCTCAGTCGTCCACACTACGTAGTTGAATTATCATTATGCAATATGTTAGTATACCACCAATCGAAGTAAATATTATGCTTCTATCGACTCTTATAATGCCGCATATTGTCAGGTAAACTGGCTGGATTTGACTTAAGGATTTCAAAAGTTTAAGTTGATTCGGACTCTCGAGTTCCGCTTCAGTTGACGCAAGTATATCTCTGTGTATCTTTTGAAATATCGATCGGGATTTTTCCATTGATTCTGGTATCTCAGATGTAAATATTAAGAGACTCAACAGGGAAAATGTGCAGGACACCAACGTAAAAATTCCTTCGATCTTTCTGACTTCATAAGAAGCATGGACGAACTTATCCAAAAGTATTCCTATCCCGGTATACATTATGCTGAAGCACGCACTTAGCGTGAGGAACATGGTTCCTCTGGTACAGGATTCAAACTTTTCGCAACACTGAATCAAGACATTGTATTTCTTTATTTCTTGGGCAAGTATTTTTGATTTAGCGACGCCCAACATGCGTTTGTTTTGAGCACGAACAGCTTTTGCCAAATTGTGCGCAAATGAAGAATGCATAATTACCGAGAGAGAAGGAATTACAAACTTTGATGCGAAAAACACAGTCATGGAAAAAACCAACAATAGTGAGGTCGTAATTCTATTCGTATGTGAAGTATAACCATAGAACCAAAAAGATGCGTATTCTTTCAAATCGTTAATAACACTGATCGTCATTGCTATTGCCATCACAACAGGATAAATTGCAGTAGCTAAAATGGATAATTTTATGATACGTCTTTCTTTGTGATACTTAAAAGGAAACAAAGCTCTGATTTTCCAGTATTCTTCCAGAAAGTTCGAAATTTCACCAGATTTGACTCGCACTTGTTGAAAGATAGCAAGCGAGCTTACGTAACAAGCAATCACTATTAATGTTTGCTTATAGACGATATTATCATTTTGTATCGTCATAAGAGAAACAGGGAAAATCACAGACAGGGAAACAACGATCCTTTTCAGACAAAATAATTCCTTAAAATGAGTACACTTCGTTTTCTTCTTTGATTCAGTGTTGACTCTAAATCCAATGACACTTAAAATAAAAAATAACCATTTGTCTTCACATATCGGTGCGGGATATTTACAAGATGTAGGTTTATCTATAATTTTAGATCTCATTGTTATTCCTTAGAGTAAATCTCGGCATAAAAATGAAATGAATACAAATATGTGTCTAAAATCATGTCAATAGGCTAGATCTTATTCAAATGTTTGCTTCTTATTCATTGTTCATGTGCATCTTTTTCTTTTTTTACACAGTTGGAATAGGTTGATAATATAGGCTCAGTTTCTTCTTGTATCAATAACTTCTGCACTAAAATCTGTTTCACGTAGATAAAATAATATTACTAGAAATAACCCTTTTTTATTAAGCCTGGAGGTCTGCTTGGTCTCCCTGCTTCTAAATTAAGAAGATCCTATTTGAGATTCAGCCAGTCTGCAGTCATCGTGTTTCCTCGTTCAGGTGAAACTACATATTAACCTTAACCATGGACCAGTGCTTTCATGCGACGGTGTCTGTTGGATTTAGTGAAGGGTTTCCAGCAGCAAAGTCTTCAGTCTTCATGTTTTCTCGTTCAAGTGAAACTGCATACTATCCTTAACCATTGACCAGTGCTCTCATGCAAACGGTGTCTGTTGGATTTAGTGTAAGGTTTCCAGCAGCAAAGTCTTCAGTCTTCGTGTTTC
>JAPDSC010027406.1:11408-26642 GCA_026290005.1 Latrodectus geometricus
AAAAAAGTTTATATTCCATTTTTGGAGACTTCGGATATTTCTGCCACATTTTTTTAAAAAAAAATGCCTTTTTCTTAATGTGGATATCAATGTTTATTAATGGTAACTTAATAAATAAATGAGGGTAATCTAATTTTATTAATCTACATATCTATAAATTTTATTTACCTGCGTTAAAACTGTTGAAATTGTAGTTTAAAGTTTCCAAATTTAATTAACATATATTTACATAATTTTTTTTTCAGAGCACTGCGTGAAAGACAGGGGTCGTTTCTATCAAGGTACAATTAATATCACAAAATCTGGAATACCATGCCAAAGATGGGATTCACAGGTTAGTCTTTACTCTATTGATAAGTATCAACTGTAAATATCGTACTTTATATATAAATAATTAATATTACTATTTCGATTTATAATACCGATTTTCTAATCAACAAAGTTTTTCAGATGCCAAAGCATTTGATTTAAAATTTTGATTTAAGATATCAAAAATGTTCGATTAATGTGGAGAGAATACTCAATTTCCATGAATCCAATATCATATCCCTTACCTTAGGCATGGATATTTGTAGTGGTTTGGAATTCCCTTTAAACCGTAGGTACTAGTCTAATTAGCCCTTGTGAGCGAAAGATGACCGTTAAGTGACAAACAAATCAAATCAACTCATATTCTTAAATGTCATTGAATTCGGGGAAACTATACAAACTTGAATCTTTTATATTGTATGTAAAAAACAAGTAAAATAAAATACATCTTTAAACATTTAAAAAATAAATTCTTAAATAATATGAAAATTTATGTCTATTATATAATTTATTAGAGTTTCTGTTGTTATATATGACACATGGCGCGTAGTCAAGAACACCCATCAGGGACTGGCAAATGAAGTCAGAAAGAATGTCTGCCGTTTTTGAACAGAACACTCCTCTACGAGGATTAAAGTACGAATTTGGCTCATGGGTGGCAGCACAACCTATATCTTCTAATTTAGAAGTCAGAGAAGATCCAAGGCTTGATCCCTAACACTCCCAGAGGTATAAATTTGGAATGGGAACATGGAGGATAATGAGAACACAACGTATTTCATGTACCCCAGTCGCCGTTAGTGAACACAACTGTTCTTCGGGTAAACCGGGATTCGAACTCACCACCTTCCGGTAACAAGAATGATGTCCCAACCAACCATGCAACCGTGGTCCAAATTAGAGTTTCTAAATATTGCTATAAAAATGCGCAAATTTAATTTGCATTCGCGGTGAATATTTTGAGAAACTCTATTTTTTTGTGGTTAAAGCCTTCTTCAACTTGCTGTATTGTTATGTCTAATTAATTTTATTTCTGAAAATTTGTGAAATTAAGTTAGTTCCATAATTTGTTTACAGAATTTTAAGAAAGATTATATACCTTGTTTTATGTAAATATTTTTTTATAAAAGTTGTGGTTGTTTTGAAAAGTATACAAATCTTCTAATGCAAAGATTTTGAAACACTATATATTAACATTATTTAGTAATCAATGTAAATAAAGATGCTTAAATAGTTTCATATTTGCTGAATTTTATAACAATTTTATCTAAAAGTTCGATTTTTAAAATGCTAACTTTAATTAAATGTTATTTATTGCTATCGAAATTTTGAAATTACACTATTAATCATGTTTTAAAAAGAATTTTACAAAGAATTGAGTGAGGTAAGTTAGAGCAAAATTTTAATTATAAAACTTTTATAATATTTAAAAATTAAATTGTCTTGTTTCTAACACACTCCAATTTTTAAATCACATTGTTTAACAGTCAATTATTTCATAAGTTTCATCAAATTTCGAATATTGAACTTTAGAGGTTTACTACTGCATGCATGATTTTCTAAAAATTCATTTTAGGATCAATGATTTTGTGAATATAATTTTGAAATACAAAACGATCTGATCCCACTTTCAAATAAATAAGCATCACAAAAGAACTGAGAAAAAAATGTAGATTACATTAATTTTTTTTCAAATCTTGGAAGCTTTCTTTTATGAAGTCTGGTATCCAATTCCTTAATCAAATATTTATATTAGTTTGGGGAAAAAGAAATCCATTATTTTTATGTGAACTTAATGTAACTTCTTTTGGATTCGCTTTGTAAGAAGGTTTAAAACAGCTTTCATGTAGATTTTTAGGTCTTGCGCGTTACGACTGCTGACATGCGGTTAACTTCGATCATTTTTGATATTTTATAGACATTTTCGACGATGCTGTATCCACATGCGAGGTGCATCTCTAACATCAAAAATACCCGAACGGAATCGACGAAACAAAAATTGTACGTAACTGGTTGTTACAGTCTTATATTAAACGATAAACACCTTTCACAATTTTAGCCACCTGGCTATCTTTTTCGCCGTTACAAGAGAAAAACGAAAATGTATCGAATTTTCTGTTTGTTGTCTTCCATTTTTAAAACCTTGTGCTCGTAACTGAATGAATCAAACAAAAAACCGCAAGAGGATATTTTAGTGTCAAATGTCATCTTTCCAACGAACATAAATCTAAAATTGTTTGATAGATACCTCACGAGATAACGATCACTACAGACGTCTTCCGAAAAAATAATGGATTACTTTTTCCCCAAACTAATATTAATTTTTAAAAGTATCGAATTAAGGTGAAAGTAGCATTAATATTTGAGTCTTACTCTTAAACTTTTTAAAATTTTCAAATTACAATCCATCTTTAGTTCCAATCATAAAGTGAATGAAATGACTAAAATTTAAAGTAGATTCATCCTACTTCAATTCTTGATTGAAATAGAATAAGCATCAATAAATTGTCTATCAAAAAAAAATAATGTTAAAAATTATGATTATCATATAAATAAAACGAAATTGGCATTACAATTTAATTCTTGAATTACATGCATTAATATTCATCATGCAAAAATCTATTTCTACTTTCATTAGGAATATAGCAGTGATTAGTTATATAATACAAATTTAGATTTCACTTTATACTTAAATAAACTGTCATAGTGTTTTAGATTTTGTTTGAGTTGTAATTTGAAAATATTGTTTGTATTATGACTTTTATATAATTATTACAGGAGCCACATCATCATAATAGACCCCCCATGGTGTTCCCTGAAGTATTAAACTCTGAAAATTACTGTCGAAATGCTGGAGGGGAGGAACCCATGCCCTGGTGTTACACCATCGACCCCAGGATTCGCTGGCAACACTGCGACATCCCCCGATGCGGTAATAACTAAATATACATAAAAGTCTCCAAAATATTCTTTTAAAAAATCAGTTTATTATGTTAAAAATATTGGTATGAGTGAGCAACAAAAATATACATTTGATTTTAAAGCTTCAAATTTATAGTTTTAAATTATGTCAATAAATATTTGCGAGAACAACTTAAGTGAAAACAATTAGTATATATAGGCACAACTATAATGTTTGAAATTTTAAAGCTTGTTGCAAAACTGTCACTGCATTACTATATTTTAAAACATTTATTAATTTTGTGCCTTTAATAATTTATACATTATATCTGATACTGCTTCATTTTGCAGAGAACAACAGCCATATTTTTGCTGCCGACCTAGAACTGATGGATTTATTCGAACCCCCACCTGAGCCTGTTTTCTCCCCAACATTCATTCTCATAACATGTGCCCTCAGCCTCGTGGTGGTGGCGATGATCATCCTCGTTGTCCTCGGCTGCAGACGACTCCAGAAGTACAGGAGAGGATACAACGCCACACCCACCACCGACGTCGAGATCGACCTGGAGAAGCTCCCTTCCAACATGGCCTATCACCACACGTCCGCTCAACTCAACCCCCGCTTGGAAATTCTCGAATATCCCCGAAACGACATCATCTACATCCGAGACATCGGGCAAGGGGCTTTCGGAAGGGTGTTCCAAGCAAAGGCACCAGGCCTCCTGAAGGGCGAGGAGTTCACCATGGTGGCTGTCAAGATGCTGAAGGAAGAAGCCTCGGAAGATCTCCAAACCGACTTCGAACGTGAGGCTTGTCTCATGTCGGAATTCGACCACCCCAACATCGTCAAGCTGCTGGGAGTGTGCGCTGTCGGAAAACCGATGTGTCTCCTCTTTGAGTACATGGGAAAAGGAGACCTGAACGAGTACCTGAGAACTTGCTCACCAACCAACTACATTGTAAGAACGGCCAACGGAAACATCTACAGTGATGTCAGACTAACCCATGCCGACTTACTGAACATCTCTCGCCAGATTGCTGCGGGGATGACGTACCTGTCAGAGAGGAAATTCGTCCACCGCGATCTCGCCACCAGGAACTGCCTGGTCAGTGAAGACATGGTCGTCAAGATTTCCGACTTCGGACTCTCGCAGAAGATTTATACCGCAAACTACTACAAAGGGAACGACCACGATGCCATCCCCATCAGGTGGATGCCACTTGAGTCCATCCTCTACAACAAGTTCACTGTCGAATCGGATGTCTGGGCTTATGGGGTGGTTCTGTGGGAGATCTTCTCTTTCGCTCTGCAGCCCTATTACGGGTTGACACACGAAGAAGTTGTCAAGTACATCAAGGAAGGGAACGTCCTGCAGTGTCCGGACAACACGCCTCTACCCGTCTACCACCTCATGAAAGCTTGCTGGAACCGCAAGCACTCCAACAGACCGAGCTTCAAGACTATTTACAAAACCCTGGGCGTTATCCAAGAAGAACTACAGAGGCACGCCTACAAAGAACAGAAGGTTCACGTCTGATGCGAGCCAGTTAGATTAATTCAGTTGAGCTTGCTTGAAAAAAATCGTACAATCGCACAAACTCCTTTCCAGGTGGAAAGCTGCTATTATTCGGTTGCAGTTACTTCCTAGTAAATGAAGTTGTGGAGAAAAAAGTAAAATTTGTGTCTGATGGTTGAACTCGATGGTGATTTTGTATACTTATGTCTAAGATCAAATCGCATTATTTTTGTGAAACATTTGTATAAGTCAGTGGCAATTCCTCAGAAAATTCAAAGAACAAAATTTAAACTCATTATCATTATACGGGTTATTTTCAAAATTTGAGAGAATAATTATTCAATAAATATCTTAATTAATATTAAATGCAACTATCCTTACCAAAAGTTTTCAAAATGCTAAATTAAATTTTGAGGTTGAAATTTAATGCTCATTTGGAAAATTTCTCTGTACCAATCTTAAGAAAATATTAGCGAAATATGTTAACAAGATAACATTACCACATTTTTCTATTTCTATAGAAATCTGACATTAAAAATATTTAACTTTGTTTCGTCACTATTTTTATAAATATCGTAAAGAAATGAACTGTTCTGTCATTAAGTCATTAACAATGATGACAATCTGCAATAGAGCATGGCTGGTTTTAACAAAGATAGTTTTAGTTCTTTAGATACTTCATTGTGTTCAATCAATTTGTGTATTAAATCATGTATTTGATATTTATTTTACTTACTGATATTGACATTTATTTCGTTTATTATTTTTACTTACTTAGTGGTGATAATTTTAATTTGTTGAACAAAACAAAATTTAAGCTACGTATTATATTATGGAAAAAGAATATAAATAAATAATTATATAATAATTGCTTTTAATTACATAAATAGAGTTGCATATATAAATACAAAATAATATACATTAAACTTAATGTTTTTAAGTGAAAATATTTAAAACTAAATTTCAATTAAAATAATTTAACCTAGACAAATTTCAAACAGCAAAACTCTTCGCAAAATTAATTCACTATTTAAATTACTTTCGATATTCAATTAATTTGTCAAATTTCTTATGCGTAATGAACTATTCCTCAAAAACAAACGTAAACTACTATTGGCATTATAAGTTATTTTCTAAATTTAATGCAAATGCTTACAATAATTTGCTTAGCGTTTATTGTGTGCTTGGCGGAAAATAGTAGTACATAACTGCTCACAAAATTTCACATAAGTATATCAAATATATATACATATATATATTATAAAAATAATTAGATATTCTGCATAAAAATATTAGTCTCCAAAGAAAAAGCAATACTGAATTTTTTTTATATTATTACTTAAGATATTAAATTAATACAATTTAAATAAGTATGAGAATTTTTAAATATTAAAGTAGAAATTAAAATTATTCTTTTGTAATATCTAATTAAGTTTTTTAAATAACAGAAATAAATGAAACTTATTTAAAAAGAAAATTAGGATAACGTTTCTTGAATAATTTTCACATACACTAATTTTTAATTACAGCTTATTATATGTGTAAATTAATATAAAATATATCGTAAGTATCTCGTATTTCTTCGTAGCTTAGTAGAGAAAACAACAGATGCTCTAATTAATAATATTCAATAAAAATAAGGAGCTTTAAAAACTAGCAAATAATTAGAAATAAAGCAAAATATATTTTTGAAAATATTGAATTTTATATTCAATTCATTTTAATTAACAATTATTTAAATAAACTAATATTTTTTTATGTTTTTAAAATTCACAGTTTTTCTTTTCTTTTTTTGTTAGAGAAAACAAAGAGTGAAATTTTTTGTAATTTATCGCATAAATATTTTCATCATATGAAAATATTTCATTTTCTTATAATGAATTAAAAATGAAGTGAATTCTGGAAAATATGTGATTTTAGTCTCATTATTTTTTGTCTGATTTTATGATGTTATTAAGTAACATTTTTTATGTACCTAAAATTATTATTAAACACACATTTCAGGAAGAAGAACTATTAATATGCATAAGAAGCAAAAATAATTTATCAAGGTTCAAAAATTACCTTATCACCTAATTATTATACATCTAGTATGCTGCCGCATAATCATATTTACAAATTTGGGAATACACCTGAAAAAAATGTTTCTCGATGTACAAAAGTCATCTTTATCGATTTCTGAAATTGAATTAAACATTTATGAGTAAATGTACTATTTGACAAAAATATTAATTTTATAAATTGTGAATTGTGTACATAATTTTATGAGCTCGAACATTTTATCATTTTTTTTTTTTACTCAATTTTGCTGTTATTTAGTTAAATGTTATATTTGACGTTATTCGCTTACAAAACTAAAAATATATTAAGTTGTTGTATAGTTTAGTTGTTAAATAATGTATATAATTTGTCATGTACATTCCAGCTTGTTGTAAATGTTAATTTTAAAGTATTGTGATATCATACATACGCGCTATGTGTTTCAAGCTAAAGCAAATCCATTGCAATATTAAAACAGTATATAATATATTTTAATTTATCAAAATTTCTGACTTAAAATCAAAATATATTAGAAATTGTAGCAATTACTTTATAATATTTAAAGCAATAATATGTATTATTCAAATTAAAATCATTTAAAATTGTAAAATTTTGCAGAAAATTAATTTTTAAATCAAATTTTTTTCCAATATGAGTTTACAAATAATTATAATGAATTATTACAATTTATAAAATCGCAACGCATATTTATGTACATATTTATTTATTGTGCAATATGACGCTACAACAAGAACAGATGTAATATAACGAAGCATTTCTCTGCAATAAAGATGACACGGGAAAAAAAAATTAAAGTTGATTACTAATTATTAAAAGCTCTCACGCGCGAATTTTTTAAAAGCAATATAGATGACATGGGAGAAAAATTCAATCAATTGTTTGCTAATTTTCAAGCTCATACATGTTTTATGAAGCAAATAATTTCATTTCAAAAAAATAGGTTACCAGAAAACTATTTTTATCTATTTGGCGATATTAATGTATGTTTGTAGAAATTTTTCTGATCTTTCTTTATATTACATCTGTTACCAGTAATGGAATGAAATATAACCGTAAAGCAAATATGCTTTTATGTAAAAGAAAGAAAAAATGTTCTTAAACAATCATTTAACTTAAATATTTCGAATGAGACATTCTTTTGAGCTACATGCAATCATGTGAATGTGAAACTGTAATAAAAATCTGTATATATATTACTTATTTTACGTGTAAATTTTGTCTTGTGGAAAAATTGTATTGTGATGAAATAAACTCTTTGTACGGTTCATTTGCATGTGTTTTGTTTCTGTATTTCTTTTTCAAAGTTTGTGGCTTAAAACGACAGTATTTTTGTAACTTTATAATAGTACGAGGGTTACTCTGAAATTTTTGAGATACGCGCAGACAAGAATTCACAAAATAAAAATAACGGTTTAATTTTAAAATACAAAGTATTTTAATACAGAAGATGATTTTTTACTGACTTACTTCAACTTGCTTAGCGTAGAATAAATTTTAAACAGAAGAGAAAATGGAGTTGACGCGAGAACATTTTCGCGCTATGATTTTCTACGATTTTAAAGCAGGATTAAATCAAGAAGAATGCGTTCCACGGTTGCAATTAGCATTGGGTGATGAATCTCCAGCTCGTGCAACTGTATTCAGATGGTTTAGAGAATTTAGAAGTGGTCGCAATTTTCTTCAGGATGAAGAACACATAGGAAGGCCGCCGTCGGCAATAACCTCGGATAATGTGTCTGCCATACGAAAAATGTTAATGGATGATAATCGCTGTACCTATCAAATGATACAGTAGGAACTTAACATTGGATCCGCAGCCATGCACAAAACCATTCATGAAGAATTACATATGAAAAAAGTAGTTTGCCGTTGAGTTCCCCATAATCTAACTGAGCACTAAAAAGAGGAGCGTGTCAGAATCAGTAAAAAAACTCTTAAATTGCTAAATGATGGTGACCACCACATCATTTCTGAAATTGTAACAGGTGATGAAACGTACATACCGTTTTTTGACGTTCCAACACGTCAAGAAAGCAAAGTATGGGTCTTTGAAGGTGATCCCACACCGACAATGGTGAAAAATCAACGCGCACTGAAAAAAGTGATGTATGCCGTTTTCTACAGAAAAACGGGATTGGTCAAAGCCATCAAGTTGGAAGGACAGAAGACAGTAACAGCAAACTGGTATACCACTAAATGTCTTCCAGAAATTCTACAAGAACTGAATGTTAGAGGACTAATGCTTCACCATGACAATGCATCTTCACATACAGCCGGACTAACAGTTGAGTTTCTTAAACAAAAACAAATTAAAGTGATCGAACATCCATCGTATTCACCTGATCTAGCTATGTGCGACTTTTGGTTATTCTTTAATTTAAAAAAGAACTCACGTGGACGTCGTTTTCATTCAGTAGAAGAGATTGATGTGGCTATAAATGCATTTTTTCATCTATTCCAAGAAATGAATGGCTTGAGGCATTTAATCTGTGGAAAATTCGTCTACATAAGTGCATTGATGCTGGAGGAGACTACTTTGAACACATCTAAAATTTTATAAGTTTAACTTTAAAAACCTAGTTGTATCTCAAAAATTTCAAAGTGACCCTTGTATTAGTTTTGGGAAAAAAGAAATCTATTATTGTTTCGATCAATGGTTGTAATATTCGATACCTGATTCAGTATCGACCATACAATATCAGATTAATGCTAATTTTGTCCTGAATGCAAGATCACATTACGCACTAAAATAATTTGCTGTTTTTTTATTATTATTTTATCTATTCAATTATAAGGTACAGAATGTTAAAAATAGAAGTTAACAAAGAGAAAATCCAGTACATTTACAATTTTTCGTTAATAAAGGCCAAAATACAAGTCAGGCAGTTGAAAATCGTGAATGATGTATATGGTACCGATACTGTAACAGCTAATTACGCATTTTGGTTTCATTGATTCCATTCAGGTATATTTAATGTTAAAGATGCACCTGGAACGAGTAGGATTATTGTCGAAAATATCAATAAATTCAGAAAAAGGTCCGAAGTTAACCAGCATTTTCCTGAGCTAAGGATCAGCTACAAAACAATTTGAAAACATTTGCATAAAGCTAATCAAAAACATGTAAATAAAGCAACTAAGTCCAAGTAAAAATAAAGGCTATATTTTTTCCTAACCTAATATATAATTTAGAGTTTATATTAAAATCTATATATACATATACGAATCAAGCTAGCGAATAAATGGCTAACACTGTAACCTTCAGTTTGTGTGTTTTCGTGCTCAAATTCGAATTTTCCTCCTTGAAGAATTGTAGTGGTTCAAACACTATTTTATACTGCAAGTACATGTCGAAGTAAAACTATAACTTTAGGGTGCCTTTTGGCGAACATGGCGATTTTTTAACGCCATTCGTGTTCGGGCCGATTACAGTGGTAACAGGTATGGGTGAACATTCAAAAATAACGCAACGTCCATTGGATTTTCAAAATTTCAAAAATGATGAACCAATCAGAGCCTCGATTGGATCCAAACCAATCAGAACACTATTCGGTTTTGCCCGTCTTGGCGATCAATCGCGATCACAACTTGACGAGAATCAAAGGGGTACCCTAAAGTATAGTCTAACCCAAGTCGAATTGGCCTTCGTGAATAAAAATTATTTTTATTTAACTAGCTAACCATATACAATATCGTTTATATCATATGTTCAATACAAATTTACTAAAAAGATATATATGTCATTTGAACTGGACATCACAGTATTAGAAAACATTATATGTTATTGTGAGATTTATTGTATCAAATACTGTCATGCCTTCAGCAATATAATAAAAAATATTAACCGATTTCTTTTAAAAAAATTATGTATTATATTTAGCCCGATAATTAAACATTAATCATCTTTTTCAAGAAAAAAATTAGAACTCTTTAAGTAAGGCAGGTAGGAGTTTGATTAAGGCTATGGTTGTGTCGTCCGCTTAGTAGTTAATGGTCACTTTGTATGAGGATGTTTGCTTCATTATTCAAAATCTTTTTAAGTAGTAAATCATAATCGGCTTTCGTGTGCAAAGAAATTACTGTTAAGTAACCAAGCACAATGCTTTAAAGGAAAAACATCTACAAACCCCACAACTTGTGATAGTATGAAATACTCATATTCTCTAAAATTACAATCGAACAAATTGCCTCTAGGTTATCAGCACATTTCACACACTATAAAATCTATATTACCAAACGCTTTTTACCCTTCATTTAACGAGACAACTGAGAATTAATTAATTTCTTAAATTTTAATTAACGACTTTATTTCATTAAAATTCATATTTAAGTTGTATATCCTTCCTTCTTCGGTTCTTTTTACTAATTAAAAGAAAGGAGTTTTGCAAAGTTTATCACGTATCTTATACTATCTCTTTTGCATTACAATATCTACGTATTATTTAGTCGGATTACGCTTTTTCACTCCTTTCCTATATCAACTTTTCATTTATAATTTACTTCATTACATTTTTGTTCGAATTACATCATCCTTCGCTAGTTCTTCTCAGTTTCTCATTTTTCTAATTAAGTTGGATTTAGCATTCTTTTCTGGAGAGTTTTCCGTAAACTGCTTCTTGTTGTTTTCAATTAAACTCTTTCTCCAATTCTTTTCTTTGATCTTCTGTAAATTCGTGAAGTTTTTACAGACTGAAAGACTTTCTTGGGAGATTTTTACGTAAACTAGGGGGAAAAAATAACTCCTTTGAGTTTTATGAAAAGAGAAAATAGTTGAAGTTTTCACAAAACTATTTTTCTTTGATTATATTTTCTTATTCCAGTGAATAGAAAAATATAGAATTTATGTATACTGGTTTCTAAGGAAATATTCCAGGAAAAAAATTCCCTTTTGGTTCGGAAAATTTAAATTATAAAAATGCTTTGTTGTGTGTGTCCATGTGCTCGTCTTTTGAGACTGTTTTAAAGCGTAAACACTCATATTATGTAATATTTCTTTATATAATTATTTCTGCATCACCGAAAACCAACATTTGTTTCTCCGAAAAAAACCATATTTTTTATAATAAAAAATATCTTTACCTATACAAAAATTCAAATAAATTATTAACTTAATTATGAAACTCTCCATAAAATAGTAAATATAGAAAGAAATTCTGTAAGTTTTCTCAAAGCTGCGCAACTGTAAGTAAGTAGTTAGTAGATAGTTCGTACTTAGATAAATACGGAAAGTATATAAATATTAGAAAATAGAGATAGCACCCACTTTGACTAGTGCATAGCCCACTGTGTCTTGGTTTGAATTTCGGTTCGGGCATGAATGTACTTCTTTTTCTCGCTTTTCTGTCTTTATTCTTTCGTTATATGAATGGAGAATGAATGGTTTCTTGCCCTATAAACGGGTAATATATTAGGTTGGGGGAAAAGTAATCCATTAATTTTTCGGTAGACGTCTGAAGGGATCGATCTCTCGTGAGGTATCTATCAAACAATTTCAGATTTATGCTCGTTGGAAAGGTGACATTTGATACTAAAATATCCTCTTGCGGTTTTTTGTTTGATTTATTCAGTTATGAGTACAAGGTTTTAAAAATGGAAGACAACAAACAGAAAATTCGATACATTTTCGTTTTTCTCTTGTAACGGCGAAAAAGATAGCCGGGTGGCTAAAATTGTGAAAGGTGTTTCTCGTCCTATATAAGACTGTAACAACCAGTTACGTACAATTTTTGTTTCGGCGATTCCGTTCGGGTATTTG
Source organism: Latrodectus geometricus (assembly GCA_026290005.1). NCBI lineage: Eukaryota > Metazoa > Arthropoda > Arachnida > Araneae > Theridiidae > Latrodectus > Latrodectus geometricus. The sequence goes on from JAPDSC010027406.1 coordinate 23,955, forward strand.
GATGCTAAAGATGCACCTCGCATGAATATAACATCGTCGAGAATGTCTATAAAATATCAAAAATTATCAAACTTGACAGCATGTCAGCAGTCATAGCTTCGCCCAAGTCCTAAAAATCTACATGAAAACTGTTTTAAACCTTTTTACAAAGTGAATCTGAAAGAAGTTACAAAAAGTTCACGTAAAAATAATGTATTTCTTTTTCCCCAACCTAATATAAATATTAGAAAATAGAGATAGCGCCCACTTTGACTAGTGCCTAGCCCACTGTGTCTGGGTTTGAATTTCGGTTCGGCATGCATGAACTTTCTTTTTCTCATTCTTCTGTTTTTGTCCTTTCGTTGAATGAATTGAAATTGAATGGTTTCTTGCCCTATAAACGGGTATCTATGGCATGTGTATACTGAAAAAGTTAGACTCAACACCAAATTACGGTTCAATTGAAAAAGTGGAGAAGTGCACCCCATGTTGCCCGCCTGGCTGGCACTCAACAAAAAAATAGAGATATTTTCTTTCCTACTATCCATTGGGTGACTCAGTCGCTCATGAAGGACAACATCTTCTGTGTTTACCCTAAACTATTGATTTCTGTGTCAGGAACAGTAACAATTTTTGAGTTAGATAAAAAAAAAATCAGACTTACACAAAAATTGACTTTTTCCAATATGAAATAGTCATTTTTATTGTATTTGCTCTATTTTTATTTTGCTCTTTTCTCTTATCATGTTTAATATTATCGTCATTAAATTTTCAATGCTAATTTGAGTTATTAAGAAATCAGCTGGATATAAAAAATTTTTTTCTTTTACAAAATGATAAATATAAAAGGTGTATTAATAAATTTATTAATACATAATTTACAACACAAAAAATAGAATAAAATCTTCATTAAATCAAAAAAATTACTACAATCTATATTATGAAAGAAAATTCATAAAAATAAGAGAAAGAGAATTACAAATTATATTTAGGAAAATTATGATATTATTTCCTCCCTAGGAATAATTCTTTCAGTATTTCAAATGGCGGAATTGATGACAACTTATACTGTGTAACACACAGTGAGTTTGCCACCATTGCCACGAAAGTGGATGGCTCTTTGCAATTTAAAGATAGGGATCCATACTTAACTTTCTACCACCAGAAGTATCATTTCTCTTGGAGGACATTGCGACCTTTTTTTGTTTAATGTGCATCAATCGACATGTATTAATATGATGTATCTTATTGTGATTAGAACTCACTAATCACAATAAGTATTACTAATCACAATATCTCCTATAATGAAAATAAATGCCCTAACTAACCAGGCCATCGTGGACCCCGAAAAAAATCATGAAAATAAGAATTACTGCAAATTACATTAATTAGTAAAATTATGATAGTTACTTCAAACTTTATTAATTAGGAAAATAAATAGAATTAGTACAAATTACTTTAATTAAGGAAAATCATGAAAGTCATTTTGATCTTGTTATTGTTAATACATTGAAAAGTTTACCTGTTTAGTGGTATGCGTACCTGACTGCGGATAGTGAGGTCCTTCGTTCAAATCCCAGTTCAGACATGGATATACTTTCTCTCTCTCTGTGTCGTTGTGTTTTCCTTGTATGAATGGAATATGAATGGTTGCCTATTCTATAAACTGATAACTATATACTGAGGAAGTCGGACTCACCAAACTACGGTTCAGTTGAAAAAAAGGGAACTACTTTGATATACCCCCCCCCCAAATCGGAAATTTGGTGACTTTTTTCCTTCACCTAACCATAATTCCTGTTTTTGGCGCCTTTTTTTACTCGCCAAGAAGGATTCTCGCTAAATACAAATAATTAATGCATAAAAAACTTTAAAAAAAAAAACTCAGAAAATGGTACAAAATACAAGAAAATACAAAATTTGGCAACAGCAAAAGCCTAAAAGCTAAAAATACCTAAATTGGTATCACCAAAATAAGAAACAGCAACCCTAAAAAACCCGTAGGGAGTGCCATATTTGGCGTGTAATTTTTTTTTGGGGGGGGTATATCAAAGTTGTTCCAAAAAAAGAGTGGAGCAGCGCATCCCATACTGCCAGCTTAGCTGCCACGCGAGAAAAAAAATTACTAATAACATCGAAATAAACAACAAGCTAGAAAATTTCGAATAAAAGCATTTAAAAAAAAGCTGTACAAAAATATATCGTATACTTTAAAGCAGATTTGAATCCAAATAGGAATCGTCAACGAATTATCTTTTCACTTACATTTCTCTCATATTCTCTAAGCGAAGGACGAGACATGTATACTTAACATTAAAACATGTTCTTTTATTTATTTTTTTTTCTAGTCTCACTTACGAATGTCACATTACTGAAAGACATCCTGAATAAGGCTTCAAGTTGGAGGAAAACGAATTATAGTCGTAAAGCTGAATGAGAAAAGGCTCTTTCAGAAACAAAAAAACGACAATTTGGGTTATTTTCCCAGTTGGGATTAAAATGGGTTCTTTCTTTCTCAACCCCTCTGAAATTTTCAATTATTTCTGCTCGACTGCACTTTGTCACCCTGCCTTCCCTAGAACAGATGTCTGAGATTTAGTTAAGGGGTTCCTTTTATCGTTTTATCTTTTCCATTCTTTTCTAGTGCATTTTACATCAATTTGTATTTAATCAAAGATGTAAATTGTTGGAATTTTATCAAAAAAAAAA
>JAPDSC010027406.1:26652-44636 GCA_026290005.1 Latrodectus geometricus
GAATTTATTTCAAATTGGTGTAAGTCATGTGTTATATTTTCTAGCAAAATAAAATATCAAAATGTTTTATTTGTTGCCCAAAATTTTATAGAAGTTCGATACAAAAGTTGAAAACAAATTTTTAATTATGTAAGAAATAAATGTAAGAAGAAAATTTACATTTTTTTACTATTGATATGAAATGACTAAGAAAAGTTTGTAATTATTCTGATAATACACGCGTCTAGTGGACATGTTGACGCGCTCATTGCAAACGTTCCAGACGGTGGTGTGACTTGAGCAGAGGCGTAAATAACTGTGACTTTAGCGGTGGCGTAATAGCGGGGTCTCCTCGCATAAAGAATACGGTCGTGAAACATTCAACGCACGGTTGATCTGAGATGGTGGGATACATTATTTTGAAAGAGAAATAGTAACTATTTCTAGAAAATATAGAAATAGTACATAAGTTATTCTATAATGCATGAAATTTTGTACTATAATATCGCTCAAATCTAAATAATCAAAGAAAACTAATGGGTATATTTGCACAATTTTTACTATCTACAAATAAACAAGTGTTCATATTAGATCTGCAACAACTGAATATGATTGAAAGTTAGCAATAAGCCATTTGTCCCAACTGATAAGCAGTTTAAATTCAAGCAACTTTGGAAGTTGCATAATGTCACATACCCACGGTCACGTGATACGGAAATGTCGAGTATATGATTCTGCATTTTAAATTAGCAGTGAGGGGAAATTATCGTCTAAGGATGTATTAAATTTCCATACCCTCTCGCAAAATAGTGATAGCGGATTGATATAAAGAATATTATGTAATAATAAAACTCCAGATAATTTTATAAAATTACATTTCATTTTATTTTTAACACATTAAAAATCGCCGCTTGTAATAAAATATAATAAGAAAATTCTTTTACAAAAAAATTTTTAATCCTATCAAACTATTTAAAAATTTCTGATTATCGTAGGCCCGCACTAACTATGTTCTGATGAAATTAAAATTTTCATGGCTTAGATGGTACAGCCTAGCAGGCTTAAGAATTCTTGAGTATTCGCTTTCTCAGAAAATTTTAACTAGAAAATTAGCCATATTTCCTTCCTTCAACGAAAGAAACACAGAAAACATACAACTGCTCTAGCAGATAATCTTGCAGAAACTCAAGATTCGTCTCCAATTGTGCAACAGTGGCTAATATTGAACTCAAGACTTATCACTCTGAACACCATCCTCCAAAGATTTGACAGTGATGAGCCTAATAGTGAAATGAGGACATAAAACAAGGCTTCTTTTTAACATTTAAAAATGTTTTTTTCTAAGTATTGGGATATGAGTCAGTTTTAAATTAATTAATTTAGAAGTATATTAATTTAATTACATAAAACGGAAATGTGAACTACTTTCTGTTATACCAAAATTTGGTTAGAAACTAAGACTTCAGACATTTTATATATATATATATATATATATATATATATATCCGCATAACCTGTCTAGTGGTTGGCGTAACTGACTACGGATGGGGAGGACCTTGGTTCGAATTCCGGCTCGGGCATTGATGTACTTTCTCTCTCTCTGTGTTTCTTGTCCTTTCCTCAGATGATGGATGAATGTGGCCCGCCCTATAAACGGGTTTGTGGAGGTATGGCGTGGGTGATGCTACTCGTACCTCCGTGACTTGGTTCTCAGGTACCCATCGAGTAGCGATAAAATGAGTAGCAGTTTTCGGCCTTGTTGCGGCAAATGTTCTAATGTTACTTACTTGCTCAAGGGTGCCCGCCATTAGAAATAAATATATATAAAAAGAGAGAGAGAGAGATAGGTATACATTTGTTACTATATCTTATTTATTTGTATCACTTCGACTACTTTTGTGTGTATTTACTTTCAGTTTCAAAACATTCTTATTAACATATTAAATAAGGGAATATTAAACTTTAAACAATAGAATTCAAAACGTAACAGCACAAATTCTGTTTTCTAAAATATTTCGATATAAATTCAGTCCTCATTTTCTGAAATAGAAAGTGCTTCTTGTATCACAACTATTTTTATTCCCCAAACGTGTCACGTGGTATGTTCTATTTGACGGAATAAGATTCGTTAAGACCAAGATTCTCTAGTAAACTTCAGGCAACTCTTCTTACGCCTTTTCAAATCAAAGTTTTCTCCCACAACTTTGGAACAAAACCACGAAATGGAAAAAGAAAGGAAAAAAAAGAATCGCAAGGCTTCTAACTTAAGAACACAACTTGGAAGACGTGCGTAAAGTGCTGCTATTTGTTCACCAGAAACGAGGTTTGGATAAAAGCGCCCTCTGCAGAGAGCAGACAGCACTAATGAACAGCACGCTTCTGTCCTGATGAGCAAATAAAAGAATTTTCCCCATCCTAAGACAAATCACTCCGCTTTCTGAAGAAAAGGGAATTCGTAGAAGAAAGAAGAAATTTCTCCCCTTTGTTTAGGGATTTTCGAATTCCTTGCTGCAGGTTCAGGTGGATTGTTATCATTTGCGTCTTGTTAAAACGCACAAGCGAGACTTCACCGAAAATAAAAATTTCACATGGAGTAGAGCCGTGATTTCTCGCCTTTTCAGGTACACAAAAGTTCTTTTACCTCTCATATTCCTCAACGCTTTCTCCAGTTTTCTTCCAACCAAATTGTTATTTTTCCAGTGAGCGCGTTTCCTAATTTAATTAAGATTTGAAAACGCGAAAGATTCGCGCTGCGAAGGTTTTTAATTAATTCTGAAAAGCAATTCGGAACTTTTAAAAATTTATCAATGAGTTTGCTAATTTGAAATGCTTTGAATCATTAATATCCATCATTGAGAGGGAGATTTTATTTTTAAAAATTAAAGTCAGCTCTATAGAATTTCATCAGGTCCTACCGAGTTTTTATAATGGATTCCACTCTGATTCTATTCGCAAAATTAATTGAAGTGATCGGAAAGAAATAATACCACAAGCATGACTTGTAAATGACTTCTATTCATGTAGTTGCTTTTTTTTTTTTTTTTTTTTGCATTCTCCTTTTGAATTTTAGAAATTAAGTATTCAATTAAATCTTATGTATTATAAAAGCCTGGATTACTAGAACTACTGTTACACACACACACACACACACACACATATATATATATATATATGCTTCACATAAAATAATTAATCTTATTGATACAAATATATTTCATTTTGTATTTAAATGTATATTGTACATACAATATATTCGATAAAAACCTATTCTGTCATATTTTGATTTTTCTTTTTTATATAAAGATACAATAGTTTTTTTTTTTTTTAAACCTATAGTGTTTGTTTCTTTCGTTACAGTTGAGATCATGTGTACGTCACTGTATTTTACTTATAATGGGTCAGTGAATTAAACAAATAATCCTCTTCACCAATAATGTTGAATACACAATTTTGTCCACCCATCAAAAATAAGTAAGCTTGTCAGTGGAATTAGCTTTTGTCTTAGTGGGTTTGGTTATTTTATATATTATTGGAGATTTGTCTCTCTTGATACCGCTATTAAAAATACTTAATAATCATTATATAAAGATAAATTTATTTCGTGTAATATGTAAAGCACATTAATTATTGATATTCTATTGTTTATGCAAACAATAAATAAATCATCACATCCACTTAATGGTTAGTTTAAGTAAACACGGAAGATTTAAATGTTTTATTTATTTATTTATTTATTTATTTTTGCAACAGATAACTATTTTATTTTATTTAAGTCGAGCTGGCAGCCGAATGGTTAGCGCTCTTGTCTTCGGTTTAACAGTTTGTGGGTTCGAATCTCACATTGAGATAGAAAGTTTGTAGCAGTTGCAGTTTTGTATCCATTTTAATCCTAAGATTCAGCTCCAAACAGCCCTCCTGTGCAAAAATTGAGCATTGAGCAACAAACCAAACGAATCCATTGAGATTATGTGTTAAATAAATTGAAGTGTATGGTTTGTTTGTCGCACCAAAGTCGTTATTCAGACACGAAGTCTAATTAGGTTGGAACCTAAAGTTTTAAGTTCGATTCCAAACTACTATAAGCCGCCCAAGGAGATAATCAAAACCTGCAACCTGTTAACCAGAAGTCAAACGGCTAACCATACAATGGTTAGTTTGGCTCATAAACTAACATAAATATTTATAATTATATTTTAGAAATCATGTGGACTATTTATCTGTGCTTGGTCTACAATTTACAGTAATAAAATTAAGTTAAAAAGAATATACTTATTCTTTTTTATATATCTATTTCTATAATATAGATTTATTTACATTATTAGGAATGGTAGTTCTTCTTTCAATGAAAAATTTCTCTACTAGAACAAAATTGTATGTAGCAGTACGAATAGATATATTCTCTTTTTGACTTAAATCTATTAATGTTAGGTTAACATTATATAAATTCCTAAGAGAATGTATATATTCTTCCTTCTACATAAATCTATTTATGATAATGCTTCATTTTATAAACAGATAAGAGAATTTTTATTCTTCTTCCTAGATAAATATGTATTATGCAATGTATATTAAAATAAATGGAGAAATTCTGTTAGAATAGTTATTTTCTTTATGATTTGATTATTTTTATTCATTGTAGATTAAGATAGGTTAAGAGTGACTCATGCGATTGTCTTTTGTTTCAAAAAATATATTTTGCTTATTATGATGATATTATCAAGACATTTAGAGAGCCGTAGTAAGATTAAGAACATATTTTTTATTCTACTTAAATCTACTACACTATTTTGTTAAAGCTCGACGAAACAATTATCGAAAATTAAGTTGGTCTAATTAAAAATAACTCGCTTAGTGATTGAAAAGGAGACAATTTCATTTCTAATTCATCATTTAAAAATAATTGTTAAAAATGAAGTTTAAAAAAATCTAAGAAAAAAGGGTACTGAATATGCAAGTTTTGTTTGAAAAAATTCACACACTTATAAAAGAAATTATTAAAACTTAAATTCTTTTAAAATTTACCTTGCGTAAATATAATTTTCATATGTTGTTGTTACTAATCGTAAGACCACGGTGGCCTGGTTGGTTAGGCCATTGTTCTCGTTACCAAAAGGTAGTGAGTTCAAATCCCAGCAGAAGATCTGTCATGTCTAATAATGGCGACTGGGACACATAAAATCTGTCGGGTCACAATGTCGTCCATGCACCCATTACAAATTAATAACTCTGGGGTTGGTTGGAGCCAGACTGTGGCTCTTCTCTGATTTCAATCTCTAAATCGGAAAATTCAGATGATGCTAACATCTATAAGCTAAAAGTCGTCGTACTTCCTCCTTCGTATGAGGGTGCTGTATTCAAAAACGGAAGATGCTCTCACTCTGACTTCATTCGCCTAGTCTCTTGAAGGGCGGGCGTTGCCAAGTGCCATTAGTAACAATAACAACAACTAATCCTCCTGATATAGGAAAGCCTACAGCAAGTAAAATAGGCCTCGACGTGCCAGATTCCCATGGACCAGACCCTGCCCATCCCACAGCTGCCCCCAGGAGGCGCCAAGACAATCAAGAAGTTGGTCAGGACTGGCAGGGAGGGAACAGGAACAAAGAGAGAAAGCCTTTCCTCCAATCAAGAATCTCAAGCATTGCAGATGACCACTTCTCTGCCTCCCCATGGCCGTTTGATGTGGTCTGAAGCCACTGCAAGACAAGGACAGACCGAGACACTTGGCAGCATATTGTGGTTAACATTTGGAAGACACCATGCACAGAGCAATTGGTGTCTATTAAAGGAGTTGATTTCCCGGGGAGAATTATAAATTTTGATATGAGCGAACCATTCATTAACTTAGAAGATTTTTTGAAAAGCACATCCTCTGGATTTTGCTTTCTCAGTTTTGATGCCTATATCGATATTAAGCTATATAGAGGCCAAGACTAAAAACTGGGCGGCTTCTTGGGATTAGAAAAAAATGTTCTTCGTCGTGGCTATCAAGAAGTAAAATAATATTAAGTAAATAATTTTATTATACATGATTTGGAAAGATATTTGTTTAATATATTGTTAAAGATATTATATTGTTGTTACTGAGGACACTTGGCATCGTCAAGTCCGCCCGTCCAGAGACATGACTAATGAAGTCAGAGAGCGTTTTCCGTTTTTGAATAGAGCACCCTCATACGAAAGTGGACGTATGACTTTTGGCTCATAGATGGCAGTAGCATCTGAATCTTCCAATTTAGGGATTGAAAGTAGTGAAGACCTATAGCCTGGCTCCAACCATCCCCACAGATATTAATTTGTAATGGGAACATGGAGGACATTGCGACCCGACATGTTATAGTCACCATTAGTAAACACGACGGATCTTCGGCTAAGCCGGGATCCAAACTCGCCACCTTCTGGTAGCGAGAACGACGCTCTAACCAACCAGGCCACCACGGCCTTCAGATATTTTGTTGCAATATTAGGATCAACAAGCATTTCGAAGTGAAAAATCTCATTGTCCCCCTTTAATATCCAATAACTTGAGATAGTTCTTGTGATTCTAGACGCAAACCTGTAAGATTAGGAGAGTGGGAGCATTCCCAGTTTCTTCCCTTGCATTACGTGAATACTGCTCTCGATGAAAGTCCTTCCTGGAAGTATAGTCATCGATAGTTAAAAACCAAATGTCAAATTTTAACTATTAGACTGTTCATTATATGGTGTAAAATTTATCTTTGATAATCATTGTCCCTTTGGCATCACAAATAGATAAGTTACTGATGGTTTCTTTCGTAACTCAAAGAAAGAAAAACTTCACTTTTTTGTCAAATTTTCCTTGTATTCTTATCATATTCACTGATTGTCACGCATCGTTTAAATCAAAATATGCTTATATTTGTTAATGAAGCTGAAATACATTTACCTATGTGTGAAACATTTTGTACATAAAAATTCGTTGAATTGACACAAGCTGTAACAGATAAGTACTTTCGTTCTCGTTATTGGAAGGTAATGAGTTCGAATCCTGACCCAACCGAAGATCCTTCGCATTCGCTAAAGGAAGCTGGGACCTGTTAAATATGTCGTGGTCATAATGTCCTCCATGTGAAATGATACCCCTGGGGTGGCAAGTCTAGTGTTGGGGAGTCTTCTACTTGGTCCCTGTTTCTAAATTACAAGAATCCCACCCCAATTTTAACCCAAGGTTTGATCTTTTATAGCATGGGTGGCCAAGACGTCAATCACGGTCGACTGATAGACCACGAAGACATTTTAGGTAGTCCCCGCGACCATCCCGATAATGACCTCGGATATTAACAATTTAATTTAAGACTTATGACATAGAATCAACGAATTATTTAAAAGAAAAATTTACTACAGTCTACGCATTAAAACCCAAACTAAACTGTGCAAATATTTACGATTTAAAGATTTATGATTGAAGGTTTAAGACTTAAAACCTAAAATGGACATGATGAGAGCAATTAAAACAATCAAAAAAACTATAGAAAGGTATACATCTCAATTAAGAAAACATGAATTGAGAAACTTCAAAAACATGGAGGAAGAGTGTATTCATAATTCAAACCGAGACTTCGAAGATTTCGCTTAATACCTACTTGTTTTGTTTGAAAAATTTGAAAGAAGATTCACTGACTTAATTAGGTTGAAAGAATTACTCAATTTTATGATATTTCCCTTTTTAATGAAAATAACAACACTGACGAAATATTTGAAAAAATAGGACATTTAATAGATATCACATCAGTCACGGTCGACGAAGGAAATATTAAATTAAGATGCGATATATTTCTTAAATCCAGAGCATATTTAGCGATACTGATTTTTGGAAATTAATTTCTGAGGAAACGTTTCCAAGTACTTACAAATTTTTTATATTCGAAATCATACTTTGGATCAAGGTATCTTTGCGAATCTGCTTTTTCAGAGAGAATTCTTATCTAACAAGATCTAATAATTTTCTAAAAGCTGCAAATCGAAATACCCAACGCTTTAGCGAAAATAAAACTTCTCTACTTACAATAAACTACAACCACGTTACGAATTTAAAGAGACGTCATAAAGCACGCCATTCCGAAACATTTATTTCCCCTTTTGTTTATATAATCAAAAACACGTGTATGTGAGCCATGCTTCTCTCATTTCGAGTAGAAGGTCTAATGTACATGTATCTGAAACAATATGGACATACAGTGCCATCTTGTGGCAGAAATGAAAGTTTTTAAAACGTTCCAGGACACTGGCACAAATACGTGACAGTCGGCGCTGAACGGAAAAACGCTCTGGCACGCTTGCGTGTCGGACGGGAAGTGAGTGTGTTCGTTGCTGGCACGTAGACGTGACAGTCGGCGCGAAGGGGTTAATTTATATATATCATATTCACAATTAATTTATCTGTTCTCCTCGACTTGTAGAAAAATGTACTTTTAATCTTGTACTTTATATAATCTCTGGAAAAAATTACCTTTGGCCTTTCTTAATCTTCCAGGTGATACAATTTTGATGGCCGGAAATGTAGTGTATCAAAATCATTTGATAGATTATTTGTCGATACAAAAAACTCTGTTTCATTAAATTCTAATTTGATATAAATGTTTACTAATTATATTTTAACATTAATCATAAGCAGTTCCTTCTGTTTTAAACTTAGTTAAATGCACTATAAACTTAGATCAATAAAGATTTTTTTTCATAACCTTTCTTTAATGGTCAGTGTTAAATATACTAAGAACCATTATCATTGAAAACAACTTTACAATGTACATTACCACTTGAAAATAAAATATAAACTCTATCGTAAATTTGTAACAAAAAATAGTATGGAATTGAAAAAAATGACATATTACATAAAGACACAGCTTTTACATCATCATTTTTGTTGTACATTCAAAAAATTAGTTACAACAAAACCTAAAATAAAAGGAAAAGGATTCTTCATCTCCATTATTTTAAGAAGTTAATGTTCGAAATATGTGCTGAATCATTATTTTTATCGCGCATTTTTCAGGAAAACTGTGATTTGTCAAGTCTATTGTTTCGAAAAAATGTTCTGCCTCAAGAAATTACTTACAGTTCCTCAGAAGTTCTCAAACTTAAGGAAAGAGTCCATTTTTCGTCGCCATTTAGGCATATTCATTCGCATGGAAGGATGAATTGCGTTTGAGGCATAGGGAGTCGTTCTAAATAGATGCCAATTACGACGCCAAGGCGCCGAGGGAAAAGCCAGAGGGAAAGCGGGGAAAATTCTCTAACCAACCGTAAATAAAATGTTCCATGCGAGGTAATCAATATTGTGGCGACTATGGGGTTATGTCAATGCATTCCTATTTTATTCTTTATGCACATATTCGAAGAAATTACTACCTCTACAACAGGGAATTTTCAAAAATATACATTTGAAGTTTAAGTCTGTAAAAGAAAATTCTAACTTTATTAGAACTCTGAATTGTTTGAAATAAATATTTAGTAAATAGTATATAAAAGTAGCACAATAAATATTCAGTAAATACAGTTGGAATAAGAAATATGTAATAAGCATTTAATTTTAGCTAACAAGGTTGTTGTTAACAGAACAAACATAAATTTAAATGTTGATCTGTAGTTGAATTTTGGTTAATCATGGTACTTATAACAAACAGAAAACCTGCACTTTTTATGATTAACGTGTTTTTTCTATCAATGAATATCTCAAGAAAATATACATTAAAAAAATGTTTATTTTAAACTTTTTCGTGAAAATCCAGAAGGATTTTCTAAAATTTCAAAGAATAGTGCCTTTTTTATTTGAAATAGAACAAAATTGATGCATTTTTTATTACTTCCAAATTGAAAACAAACAAAAATTATTAACTTTATTTCATATTTTCTACATATATTGTGAAAATGACATATTTAAATCATAATGACATTATAAAATGATTTAAATCATAATACAATGAATACTGTTTACTGTAAGAATGGTATATTATTAGTTATACTATTTTAATATTTGATTGAGATACATTATATGGTAAGCTGCCATACCATTTAATACGAGAAATTCTAGTCTAATATTTCTATACTTCCATTATGATATGTTTTGAATTTTTTATAAGTATTGGAACATAAATATACAAAAAGTTATCAAACCATACAACTAAATTCATATTTCATATCTTTGAAGTGGATTTAAGCTTACCTTAAGCGATCTCGTAAAAATAGATGTTTATAAGTTTTAAAACCAAGGTATTAAAATGAAGTTTATAATATGCATATAATATAAATCCTTCGGAAGGTTGGTATCCAGATCAACTGTCCGCCGAAAGCTTGAATATGTTTTTTTTATGAACATGGATTTTATGCGAGGCAACCACGTCACGACATAGACGGGAACGTTTTTAATAGTCATGTCAACATGTCCACTAGACGCGTGATCAATAGAGAGCTGTTATCTTTATGGATGAGTCCAGGTTTAGCCTCGTAATAGTAGGTACATTTTCATTTGGAGAGAAGGTTGAACTCTTTTTCATAAATCAAGCATCTGTGTAAGAAATGGAAGAGGATCAGGCAGCATCTGTTCTTGTGGTGGTATCTCTTTCGTTAGACGCGCAGACCTCCATGTCTTTTCCCGTTGACATTTTTTATGTGCCTTCTTACAGAGACGACATCCTGGATTCTTATGTAGGGGCAATTAATATATGCTTTAATGCTAGAGAACGATAATGTGAGACCTTACAGGTTTTCAATGAATTATACTTGCCTCTAGAAAGCGTGGAGGCTTGAAAAACTCCTGTAAACGAACCCTGATGTAGGTAAATGCAGAAAACAGAAACTTCATGTCTACTTCTCAGTCTTCAATAGTCATTAAAATCGAACTCTGAACATTCCATTTCAGAGAATACTCTTTTCCTATTTAAAGAAACATGCTCACAAATTAGACACTGTAAACGAATTTGTGGAAAAGATAATATTCCTATTCAAACCATAATATTCTTATCTTTTAAGTGTATCTTGTTAAAAGAATTGATAGCGTTTACCAGTATTGTGATCACAATATTTTCTTTAGTTAATATTTTCCATTTAAAAAAAATAATGATTCTTTTAAAATGAATTTTCAATTTAATAAGATGGAGATTGTTAATCTCCAAGAATAAAATCACATTTTGTTTTGGTTTCACATATTTGTGGCAAATTTTTGTTATTGCAAATAATATTGTTCAACTAAGTAATTTGGCGATTTAGATGTATTAATGAACTGAAAACGTTAAGTGTACTTAATACAATTTATCTTTTTTTTCTCATCTTATTCGTCCTCTGTTTCTGAGATTTCTTAGTACAACTTACTTATAAATATATCTAAGAAATGAAGTGCCGAGGGACTATAAGCAACGTCGAAGGAATCATATCTTAGTGAACAAACTGATTTCTTCTGAAAACTCTATAAGGATGATGAAAGCTTCCTATTTTTTCATTTACTCTGCCGAGCAGAAATAGAGGTTTGCGGTTTGCTGTCGCCATAAATATATTGACCGCTGGAGCATGTTATTGCTTGCCAGTGTCCATTTGGAATCTTTCCTGGGGGTGTTCCTTCCAAGATGTGATTTCTTTTGCTTGACTTAGCTCCAAAGATAAAATCTTCCGCCACCATGTATTTGTACATATCTAGAAGCAAATTGGAAGAGGACACCAAACTGCAAAAATGCTCCATAAAATAAATCATGTCCAAGTTTTGGTCTGTTTGCACTCTGATATTGATATGCATTGCCAAGTTTTGGCTTAAAATAGATTTAGCTGTTGTAAATGATGCTTACCACAAAACTAGAAAGAAAGTTAGGAAAGTACAAATTATCTTTCTTTTACTATATGAAATAAAAATAGTGTTTCAATTCGATATAAGTTATGCTTGTTTTTAAACCATTGTCAATAAAAGAAAATGTAGTACTAATGTATTATCCCATCAACTCGTTTCACAAAAAATATGTTGTCGAATTTAGCAAATTTTTATATTTTTTTTTCAAAAAGTAAAGGAAAAGTAGAATAGTTTACTTATATCTTCATTGTAACAATAAGAGGAAATATTCATTTGCAATTCATAATATCATGTTTGGAGATAATATTGGATTTGGAGAGAATGGTCGATGGAATAATCTTAAAGTATCGAAATTGTCTATATGATGAGAAAGTAAATTTAGGTGGTAGAAAAACATGAAATATTATATTGTAAATTGTCTCTCTTGAATGTAAATATAAGTATTTCTGAATTAAAAATTAGCAGCAGTTTACTTAAAAATATTTAATATTGTAAAAGTCGATGAAATTATTTCAAGGTATATATCAAATATTTTATTCAGTTTTGGCATTGAAGGTGATAAATATTAGTACACTTTCGCCATTTTTATTTTGAAATTCAAAGTTAAAGGAAATATAAACTTAATTTTTAATTTTCATTCTTCATATACTTGAATTTGCTTTAATTTTTAGATAGCTTATAGTTTTTATATCATATATTTAAAAACAAGCATAAAATATCATTAAAACTTCTATGGCTTAAATTCAGAAAATGAATAAACTAAAATGATAAATATTGAGAAATCGGCTGCTTCCAACTGAAGTAAGTCCCATATAAAAACTTAGAAAGAAAGCACCATTATTTTTGGGAATATTTCTTTAAACCTGGAACTTAATCCTGAAGTAACTGATCCTTAAGAAAAATAAACTATAGAATCAAGAACCAAAAATATTTTCTCATCTATTTTTAGGAAACATTTGCTGCAAAGAGCTAAATGTTCATTATAAGTTTTCCAAATAATATGTTGTTTTTACTATAATAAGTTTCTTATGTAATGTTTTCTGAAGGTATTAATAATTAGGAAACACTTAATAAAATTTGGCGAATTGAGAAATCTACAAAGAAAACAATAGGAAATCAATATGATTCGTCTTTAACTCTCAAATAATTTCTTGTTTGTTGTTTCATAATATATTAAAATATTAATGAGTGCTGTACAGAGAAAACAACAAATTCAGTAGTTTAATTATATGTCATTAACACACATAAAAACATCTTTTTATTACATTAATAGTAATTCCTAAAATAAGTAAATACATATTTTTTCTTAAAAAATTTTTTTTCTATTTTCATACTAAAAATAGAATATAAAACAAAAAAATTAAGATTCAAACAAATGAATTATGAACTATTAATATTATTTAATTCTCAGTATCTGAATTACAATCAGGAAAGCGTTTATAAACTCTAACGGCGTGTGAAATTATAATTGGCAGCTGTTGTAATTTGAACTTATGAAACTATTACATGCTTGAATTGTTCGTTCGAATTTCTCAATTATGTAATTATAAATCAGTGATTGATGAAATCGTATTCATTTAATTGAAATTAATTTACTATATTGTGTTTTAGAAAATAACTTTTATATTTCTTTTGTTCTTCTTGATGTGATTCTTGATGAACAATCACTAATTGTAGTAATGTAATTAAATAATATTCTTTAAGTTTTGTAAAACTATCACAGCTTAATTTTAAATCTCAAGTTTTAAATCTGGTTAGAATCGATTTCACATCGAAAACTTTTTTTTCACTTCTAATATAAAAAGGTATTTTACTTGAATAATAAGAAAAAACTTAATAGGCTTAAAATATTTTCTTTAAAATAATTTTTCTCAATTTTCATTGTATGATGTAAGACAATTATAATATATGAGTTCTCAATACTTGTTGTTATTTCTAATGACACTTGGCAACGCCAAGCCCGCGAATGAAGTGAAAGGAACAGCGTCTTCCGTTTTTCAATAGAGCACCCTCATACGAAGATGGAAGTACAACTTTTGGCTCGGCTCATAGATGGCAGCACCGTCTGAATCTTCCAATTTAGAGACTGAAACCAGAGAAGACCCATAGCCTGGCTCCAACCACCCCCAGAGGTATTAATTTGGAATGGGAACATGGAGGACATTGCGATCCGATAGATTTTACGTGCCCAAGCAACACCCTTTAGAATACACTTTCTAGAGCGTGTTGGCCCCAGTCGCCATTAGTGAACACGACGGATCTTCGGCTAAGCCGGGATTCGAACTCACAACCTTTTGGTAACGAGAACGACGCCCTAACCAACCAAGCCACCGTGGCCTCAATATTTAATTTTAATAAAGAATTTTGAAAAATATTGGTTGATTTTCAACACTCAATGTGAGTGTCAGATTCGTAAATCACTTACGATCTTAAATAAATCTTTTATGGTACTTAATTTAGAGAATAGGATCTGATTCCACACACAAACACACACACAGACATGTTTGATTCACTTCAAACTCTTTCAAAAATTAATTTTAATTCTTTACGATTGGTTGAGTTTCAAGAAATAAAATAATCAAAATTCATTCCATTTAAATGGAATTCTACCCGATTTTTTTCGAAGTGTAAATGGCATATGTACACTTTAGAAATCTAATGATTCAGCGAAAGTATTATTTAATTCTATTTCAAAAATTCTAATTATATCGAATCGTTTAAAAAGTAAACTATCCACTTTAAAGTATATTATTTTGCATTGCAATAGTTCGCTTTTGCATACATTATTTATATAAGCTTAATTTGTGGTAAATTTTATTTTGTGAGACCATAATTAATTTTTCGTAAATAATTAATTGCACATCAAGTATATATCTCACATTCTGCAACCTAATTTGAAACAATTTTTATTTGTAGTTGTCTCGCTTTTTTACAGGATTTTACATTCTACATATTTTTAAAAATAAAATTCCAAAACATCTTTATTGTGATAAAATTCAAATAGTGAATATACCTACTTTTTGTATTGTTTTGAACAATATATAGAAATAAACTTCAGATAATTTACACTGAAATCCATCAAATTCAATGGAATCGATTAACTATCCAAAATTATACAGCAAGTCTGCCTTGCTGTATAATTCTGTCCCTCAAATATTGTTTCTTGTATTTTGCTGCGTAATATTCAATTAATATTCAATGCATCAAACTACTCAGCATTTCATTAAATTTTAATATATTCTATTATAAATTGTAGAGTTCATTAAATTATATTCCAAATGATTTGCAACTGGAGTTATGACGCGTTTTATGAAATTATTTTGGAATATTTAGAATTATGCTTTGTTTACACTAGATTACATAATGTATGAAATAATAAAATAATCGTAATTTTCTCATCTTTTATGCTAAAACACATTTACTCATGTGCTATATTTAATATTTCCATAAATGAATTATTATTTTCCGGTAAATATTTTTAACAAGCTAAAGTAATTTATATTTCCTAAAAAAATAAGTCATTATAATTTTAATTAAATAAGATTTCATTAAATCGCTGGTTTTAAAATGAAGCAAACGACTTTGCTAAAATTCCTTAAAAAAAATCTTTTTCCGCTTAAGGAAAGAAGAAAAGTAGTGATTGAACATTCCTCCAGGGTGCGCGCAGAGCAAAAACTGTGCTACATTAATATTAATTTCCTAGTTGACGCAATGTAATGAAGAAAAATCACACTCTTTCTTAATGAATGCCTTCTGCGTATCAAACTTCGTTATTCGCTTCGTGACATTTATGAATCATAAGTCATTCATGGAATTATTTGACACAAAAGAATCTTTTTTTTTCAGGAATTTCCAATGGTTCCTCTCCTTTTCAGGAAGAGATATCTTGGGAATACTTTTTTTATTCATTAAGAAAACGCTTGTAATTATAGAATAATTTTATGTTTGGATTTATGATAATGGAATTATGCATGCATGATTGAAAATATATCTCCATCAGTCACTTTAGTTTAAACCTAAAAAGTTTGAAAGTTCCATAAATAAAGTATTTAAATATCTATTCACTAAATGACAGTTTTTTTCTTGATATTTTTAAAAATCTTAAAAATAGAGTACTTTTATTATAAACCATTTAAGCATTAATTTTCAATATTTTATTTGAGAGTTTTTATTTCAGATTCGTGATGTAATGAGCCGTGTCTCTTTATACACAAAACCGTGATTTTTTTTAATTTTAAACTTCCTAAATCTGTTTTGTAAAGTTTTCTTTAAATACTATTCAACCATTACACTTCCTTTTTTGATGAATTTGTAGCACCCATAGCAAGATAAATTAGTAAGAACTATATGATCATTATTGCACAGATTTTATTTCAAATGTAAAATAAAATATATACCAAAAGTTGTTAAAATGAAAATTTATTTTTAGAAATATCCTTACCCAAATTTCATTTCTATACATTTCCAATACTTTTGCCTTGAATTTTAAACTGAAACTCGTTGATAGAAGAACAAAAACCAACCATTTACAGGGATGGAACTTTGCTGTTTATGAGAAGAAAAAAAACAATAGAAATAAGATATTGTGTAAGATTTCATCTTTAATTAAAACGGGAAACTATTTATTGCTTAACAGCATTTAACATCTTGTACCATTGGAAATATTTAAGCTTCAAATCGAATGATTGCAAATAACAAGTTACATGAATTTTTTTTATTTTCAGAGAATTTGTACGTTGATTTCACTATAATTAGATGTCGAATGTAATGTCATTAAATCCTCATTATTATGCCAACCTTTGAAATCAATCATGATTTCTAAAGATAATAAGTGAAGATTTATTAGAAAAAAGATTTCACCACTTATCTATGATTTTTATTTATGGGATAAAGTAATAATATAATAATAATAATATAAAGTAATAAAATAAATTTAAATATAACTACTGTTTATGTCTATCGTTGACATTACTGAAAGATAAATCAAGAGCAGTACCAGTCAAATAAATTTTACTGTGATACCTCTGATATTACTTGGTGTTATTTTTTGAGTGACCGACAGGATATATATCTTATTGAAGCATTAGAATTAAGGTTTAAAGTGCAATAGTTGTAGAAAAATACTCATTACAAGAAAAAGAACGAAATCCAGAACTCAAAACCAAATTAATGAGTGAATACTACGTTCCAAAATCACAAGTATTGAATATTGAAATTTCGAATGAAAAACAATTGCTGAGCTAGCACAAACATGATTTATTTCAGAATTATATCGCTGTAAAGCAGCTGTTGCCACCCAATAAAGGAAAAATTTCTGACTCCACCGCTTTTAAATTCCGTGTCCTGTGTCCCAATCACCTTCCCCCCTGTCGCACTGTAATCAATATCTCTTCAGTTCTCTAATGATATCATCATTAGTTCCCGCAAGTGAGATTTTCATTGCCCGTGCTTATTAAGCAGGGGATTTTCAGCAGGGTGTTTAAGGGCCAAATGCCCCTAGAGGATTGGGGGAAGGGAACCCTGGAGTTAACAACTTAAAAGCCCTTAATAAAGTGAAAGGACTACTCTCAATTAATATTTCAAAAATTTTTCTTTCCTCTTATGGATGCGAAGTGCATACCCACTTTCTATGAAAGGAAAAGAACACGTGTATATTTTTATAAAATTCTTCGTGTAAAATCGTAATTGATATGAAATATACTTAATAATATTATAAATATAAGAAATTATAGAAGAATTTGTATAATTTGATTTAATTTTTCAGGATCATTTAATGCACTCTAGGTCTATAATCAGGCCAGAACCAAAAATTTAAATAAAATTCAGAAACACAACAAACATTCAGCCAGAAATAGAAATAGAAAACGTGAAAGTGAAGTTAAAGCCAAAGGTTGGGTTTTATGGCGCAAAGTCCAATAAGGACAAGCTACGCCAAAATTTCAAATTAAATAAAACCTTGTTTAAAAACCAAACTCAACGTTAAAATGTTAAAATACAAAAATAAATGTATATAATTTCATTAAAATCTAAATAAGTATAATTGGTAAAATAAAAGTAAAAATAAAATGCATAAAATTAAAGTGATACTGTTTAACCCTTCTTTGCATAATGGTGGAAATTTCCATCATAACCTATAATGCCCAAAAATTATATAAAATAACAAGTTCACTTTAAGTTGATCGTGTTTGGATACCTTTTTAATGTCCATTGC
>JAPDSC010027428.1:0-16309 GCA_026290005.1 Latrodectus geometricus
ATATATATATATATATATATATATATATATATATATATATATATATAAAGTAATCTTATCAATATGTAAACATTGAGAGCTTAAATTATGATAGCGATAACAATATATCGCATAGAAAATGTATTACAATAATCAAGAATGCGTATCTAGTATTTTTCATACCTCTAGATTTATATCTACTCTTATATCTAGTATTTTCATACTTGCCTTTTCTTACCTAATAACTGAATATTTGACAGTACATATGCAGGTTTCCAAAAAACTTGGTGTTTAATAGCTAGGAGTTTAACTATGGTTAACTTCCTTATTTACTTATCAGCATCAGGTAAAGCAAATATTGATTTATGAGGCAATTCAGTCTTTATAAAAAATGTTTATTACATTTAACTTTAATATTTCTATTCATTTAAATTATAGTTGGCGCCAGTGCTTTGAATATTGGCATTTCTTCCTTTCCCCACAAGCTCCAATAACTTCAAAATGTTTTTTTTTTTTTTTTTTTTTTTCCCATGTAAAATTCAAAAAAAAATTTTTTTTTTTTAAAAATTAGTTGCAATTGTCGTATTGTTGTTACTTAGCTTAGATTTTAATTTCATACTCTTATGTGTACGATTTCAATATGACAGCACTTTAAGATTGAATGTTGATTCGACAATGTTTGTAATAAATTAAAAATGAATATTTTTTATTAACATTCTTGAACTCTTACAAAACATTTTTTGGTTCTTCGAGCCAAAGAATCTAACAGAAATTATGCCGTCTCTCAAGTTATTAAATCGAAAACGCGGTAGTATTCAAGTCCAATTAACTTAACTTTCGTTGAAACCATTGAAAGATTTGGAAGAAACTGAACTTTGAACATTTCAAGATTCATTGGAGGATATAAAAAATAAATTTGAAATCGTCAGAAATGAATATTTCGAAATCGAAAATGACGATGAATTAAAAAAGTTGAAAAAATACTAGATAAAATTGATGAAGATATTCAAGAATTTCAGGTCACTGCAAAACTTTTCCTTTACTATTGAAAATAAAAACAAAAGTTCTTATGTTGAGAAAAGTGTTCGATTACTTGAAATTCCTTTACCACATTTGGATGATCAATTAAACACCAAGAGCTCGTTTAAGCAACAGTTTCAAAATATAATAGAAAATAATCCAACTTTATCAGACTCACAGAAGTTTTACTGTTAGGTTCAGTCACCAAATGATAATTATGAGTCGTTAATTAAAGCTCTCGCGCTTCGATATAAGAATACTAAATTCATTGTTGAAAAGCCATGTACAAAATATAATTAATTAAAAACCATTAACTAAAGAAAACCTTTTAGAACTTTGCATGCTTATTGACAATTTCCAGAAAAACATTCGGTTTTTGAAAAAATTGGAATTTTAACGCAATAAGTGTTGATAAATTTAATTTGTACTAAGCTAGCTAACGAAACTTATAGACAATTTCAATTGACTGTTGATTCTCATAAAAAGCCTACTTGGGATGCTTTTATCAGTTTTACAGAAAAACGATATTAAAAAATTTAAAAGCCGCCTGTTTTGATTCGAAACCCAAGGTGTCAAACCTTATTAATAATAACGAAAAAAAAAAACTCATTTCTATCTTACAAACCTAAAACTTTTTTGATTAATTCTGCTTCACAATATCACATTTTTTGCGATTCAAATTATTCTTTATATAAATGCCAATTATTTTTGAAAACGAAAGTATTTGAACAGTTTGATTTTTGTAAATATAAAAATCTATGTTTGAACTGTCTGAATTCACCTCATAAATTAAATCAATGCTTATGTAAATCTCGGTGTATCGAATTCCACCTAAAACATCACTCGTTTTTGCTTAGATTGAATATGAAGCTTTTCTCAAGCAAATTCCTTAAACATAAATAATTATGAAAGTTTCCAATCTGCTTTTCCTTTTTCATCCCCCCCCCCACCAAGCGCCTGTCAAAAATAAAGACTCTACAACAAGTGTATCGAAGAAAGAGGAAATGATTAAGAGTTTTATTTCGAAAACAAAAACAAACCATGTTCTCCTCAGTACTGCTTTTATTTTCATGAAAGATTATCGCGGAGGAGATTTAAAAGATTTAGAGCTATATTGGATAGCGTGTCCCAAGTTTCGTTTATTACTAATGATTGCGCAATATAGTTGGGATTAAAAAGAAATAAGATTAATGTTCCAGTTGGAGGATTAAATGGGTTATTATCAATAAAAGTAAACACAGTAATTTCTAGTAAAGATAATGAATTCGTGATATATATCGAATTCTTAGTAGTTTCTAAAATTACTAATTTGATATCTTCACAACAATTAGATATTCGCAATTTAAAACTGCTTACGAGTATCGCACTAGAACATTCTCGATTGTTTAACCATTGAAAGTTGATATTTTGCTTGGAGCTAAAACTTTCTTCGAAATTTAGAAACCTAGTCAAATTATAATAAATAAACATATTTTGCTGCAAAATACATATTTCGGATATTTAATTACTAGTAATGTGCAAATATTTCTATAAATAAAACCTACTGTCACTTAGTCATAGAAGTGAGTAATCTAGGCAAAACTTTAAGGTTGTTCTGGGAAGTTGAAGTTTTGATTGAAAAGTGTCGTATGAGTGATGAATTTAAATATTGCATGGAACATTGTAAGAACACACATTCTGAAGACATTGACGGTCATTATATAGTTGAAATGCCCTTAGTAAAAAATAAAGTTGAACTTGGTTTATCCAGGTATTTAGCCATTAGAAGGCTCAATAGTACTACAATTCGCTTTGACAAGAATCCAACTTGAGAAGATCATGATAAAGTACCAATATTATGATCTTTTCAAATAATACGAGAATCTTGGACACATGGAAAAAGTTGACGAAAGTATTCTTCCAAATCCTCTTTATTAAATTCCTCACCAAGCAGTACTAAGACCAGACAAAAGTACGTGAAAACTAACTTAGAGACGCGTTTAATGCTTCAATAAAAATTTTTAATGGTATATCGTCGAATGATATATTATTAAAGGGTGGAACTGTTCAAGATGAACTTTAGTCAATTCTTTTACAAATTTTATAAAAAATTGGTTGCTTTCAATTTCATCACCGATGTGCAGAAAATGTACGGACAAATAAAAGTCCACCATTCGCAGCAAAATTTACTTCAAATTGTCTGAAAAGATAGTGCTGAAGCTACTTTGAAAACTTCTCGTTTGACTACTATTACGGAACAACTTGAGCCCCGTTTCTGGAACCGTTGAAGATAAAAGAGAAAACTTTCCGTTAGCATCACCGATAGTGAGAAATGATTTTTATGTTGATGATGTGCTTAGTGGTGCTCCAAATGTAGAAACAGCATTAAAATACTGCCCCAATTAATACGCGTGTTAAAGGAGTCGGAATGAATTTTATATAAATGGAGCTCTAATAATCATAAATAACTTTCAAAAGTATTAACAGGTGATTAAGAATACGTTTTTTTTTTTTTTAAATAATGAAAATGATTCCGTGTAGACATTAGAGATGTCTATGAATCCTAAGCAAGATAGCTTTCACTTTATTTCGAATAGTGATTACCCGACCATTTTAACAAAAAGGACAATAAAGCAATTATTCATTGCTAAACTGTGTAAATCTTTTAGGCCTGGTCGGTCCTCTTACTGTAAAGACTAAAATTTTAATTCAAAAATTATGGTTACAAGGTTTACCTTGAGATACCGAAGTTCCTGCGAAAGAAAGATTAGAAATTCAAAATCGTATTCGTAGTATACAAGAAATTGACCAGTTGAAAATTCTTCGCTGTGTCATTCCAAAGGAAAATACACTTGTGGAAATTCACGGGTTTTCAGATTTTTCATAAGAAGCATATAAAGCTTGTATTTATGTCCTCATCAAAGATTGATTCAATAACGTCAGTGTGCATTTGTTATGCAGTAAATCTAGAATAGCACCAGTTAACCGAGTGCTTAGAGCTTTTAGGAACTGTGCTTCTCTCAAAACTTGTAAACAAGATTCTTGAGGCAATGCAACTTGATGTTGACGCAGTGCATCTTTACACAGATTTAACTATTGTTCTTTCATGGATATGAACACACCTCACCATTTGAAATGTTTTGTAGTCAGCAGAGTTGTCCAAATAACGGATTTAACTACCAAATTCAAATGGCATAATGTTAAATCAAAGGACAACTCAGCAGATCTCTTGTTTTGAGGACTTTCAATGAACGAACTTATCAAGAATAAACTTTGGACTTTAGGTCCTGAGTCTTTACATTGTGATACAAACTTGACAACAAACTATGTCTTTGCATCTACTGACCCTGCATACATAAAAAACATAAGTCAGTTGTGAGAAGCTGTGTTCAATCAATTCCCCCCAATTTCTATAAACTTTCAAATACTAATCTGAAAACTTATCCTTTATGAAACTTATTATTATGAGCTTTATTTTCAGGTTCATTCGGAAGTTGCAGATAAAGGTAACACTTGGTCAACTTATTAGCCGTGCTGAACTTAATCATGCAAGTGATGTTTTAGCTAGTGATATTCAAACTCAAGAGTTTGGAGCAGAGATAACAGCTTTGAAACAGGGTAAAAATACACCAAATCAAAATACAGTAGAAGTCCATTAATCCGGCATCCAACAGTCCGGAATGCCCGATAGTCCGGCTTCGCTCCGGAAAATTGTAAAAATTTTTGTTTTCTCCCAAAGTATGTCTGAAGCAAGTAAAAAGGTTGGTTCGAGATCATCCGGAAGCGCTCGGTATTGTTCGGAAACAATTAGCGGCTGGCTAGTCAATAGTAAACGTAACTTTTGAAACTATTTATAAAAAAAGTGATTTTTCGTTCTAACTGTACACAGGGTGACCATGTTTTCAAAACCTAAGCCTAAATAAAGTGACTCAGATGCCGAAACGGAAGAAAAGGAAAAATCAGCTGGGCAGAAGCTGCAGCATCACTAAATAAGTTTATCTCTTTTGCTGAGGCTAGTACAGTGCTTCAGAAATTTTTGATTTCCATATCATTAGAAATAAATTTTAAGCTAAACGCCAAAAGTCAAGAAAACAAAAAGACATTCGTGACTTTTTTAAATCTAAGTGAAATATGTTTTACAGTACGTGTACATACATTATATGAAATGTAAAATAAACTTTGTTGTATGTATTTGTATACTGTATTTGTAGTTTAATTATTAACCTATTATTCTTATAATTACCGTCCGATAGACCGGAATTTTCGGTAGTCCGGCACCAAGCCGGTCCCGAACGTGCCGGATTATCGGACTTCTACTGTAAGTTAAAATTCCTCAACCCTTTTTTGAATGAAAATCAAATTTTGCATATAGATTCGTTAATTCTAAATTAAGCGAAAATACTAACATCCTATAATTTTACTTAAAGGTCATAAGTTTACCACCATGATATGTACTATTTTGATAAAACATTTTTGCATATTGGATCCAATTCTTTACTATATCTTGTAAGGCAGCAATTTTGGCCGATTAGCTGTAGAAATCAACACAGACAAATAGTACACAAATGTGTTACTTGTTTCAAGAATACACCAATTTTAGCTAATCAAATTATGGGCAACTTGTCCAAGGAACGAATAATAGAAATATTTCCATTTTACCACTTAGGAGTAGATTCTTGTGGTCCCTTTTTGATTGAATTTAAAAGCCAGTGTAAGGGTATCCTAAATAAAATTTATATTAACCTTTTTGAATGGCTTGCAACTAAAGCTATACACTTAGAGTTAGTAACAGATTTATCGTCAGATAATTTCATTGCCACTTTAAAACGTTTTTTCTCTCGTCGTGGTAAATGTGCTAGAATCTTTTCTAATAATTCCACAAATTTTGTAAAGGCATCAAAAGAATAGAAAAAAATTTCACAATTTTCTAATGCCACCAAGTGAGGAAATAGCTAATTTTCTCTCCACTGAGGGAGTCGAATGGAAATTCAATCCTCCCAAATCACCGAATTTTGGTGGAATTTGTGAGACAGGAGTGAAATGCTTTAAAATTTATTTGAAACATATCATCGGCAACTTAGCTTTGATTTTAGATGAATTCCTCGCAATAACTGTTAAAATAGAAGGAATGCTAAATTCCAGACAACTTATTCCACTTTCATCAGAAGCTGATAACTTTGATGTTCTTTCACCTGGGCACTTTTTTAATAGGACGAGCTATATGTGACATCGTCAAACCAGACTTGTGTTCTATAGAAAATAATAAACTTGATAAATATAGGAGAATCACTAAAACTTTGCAAGGTGTATGGAAATCCTGGAAACGAGATTATTTGAATAATTTGCAAGCACGCACCAAATGACAATTTGATAAAATAAATGCTGAATCAAACACTATTGTATTTGTAAAAGAAGTCTTCCAATTGCAAATTGGATAATTGCAAAAGTTGTATAAACTTCTGGAGGTGCTGATAGTAAAATTCGTGTAGTAAAGTTGAAATTACCAGATGGAAATTTGGTCAAAAGATCTGTCTCTAAAATTGCTATTTTATCTATTTTTTAAATATTTAAAAATAGTGTTATTGTTTTATATTAGATTATATATAGTATACGTATCTACTGTATGATTAAGTATAATTTATATTTTTAAAATGTATGCACAGATTTTGAAATATTTCAAGGCCCGGCTTGATGTTGGCGCCAGTGATTTGAATGTTGGCATTTCTTCCTTTCGCCAGGAGATAAAAAAACCTTTAAAGGCTATATATATATAAACTCATTCGTAGTCGTATCATTCTTACTTTCTATACATTTCAATTTCATATTATGTATTTGATTTCGATATGACTGTATTTGAAGTTTCAATGTTGCTTCTACAATGACTGTAATAAATTGAAAATGAATATCCTTGACTAATATTTTTGATTTTTTACACTACACTATAATTATATATGTTTTTCAAATTATTTTTTACTCTTATTTTTTTCTTATATTGCATTTATATTTTTTTTTTATCAAGTTGAAATCTATTACACCTGCTTATTAGATTCATTTGAAAATTCAACTCACAAAACATATCTCTTATATAGTGCTTAGTTAAATAAAATTAATATTAAACTTTAGAGAGAAAGCAGTGTTTAGTCTATAAAATAACATAATTTTTATAGTTTGCTAATGAATAAAATTTTATAATCACTATGTTGTGTGTCTTTATTAATTTATGTATTATAATTTATAATGTATAAATTAATGCAAACACACAAATATGGTCCAGCACAGCAATCACAATGCCCTTGAAAAATAATAGACGACATTAGTTGTGACGTCATATTGTTTCCAAACATTTGCTGTTAAGCGTCATTTATCATTGAAACTGCCATAGACTTAGGTGATAGATTTTTATTTTTGAAATTGATATTCATTATTTAAGGATAAAGTGTTTGTTAAAACTTTTAACCTTTTGTTTGCTTAACCTTTGATTCTCGCTAAATTGTAGTCACAGTTTACCACCAAGCTGGGCAAAATCCAATCGTATTCTGGTTGCAACCGAGCAATTTATTGTTCTGTGCCACCAAAAATCACCAATAAAATCGATAGCCAAACAAAAATCTCCAAGTTTGTCAAGAAGGCACTCTTAAATACAATATTAGACAAATGTTTACATTGTATTTGTTTGGAAACATGACGTCACACTAATGTCGTCAATTATAGGATCACTCTAAAAAATAATAATAAATGTACTGTCTTATTTTATTTAAATAGGATTGTATAAGAACCATATTTCTCTTGCTATCATATTTAAATGAATACTGGTGAGCCCTAATTACTAAATATATGGGATCATTACATTTATATCTGTTTTATGTAAAGTTGAAAGTAATTTTGGAAATAAGAAAAACATTTTTTAAAAGTTATTTAAAATTGACTTCAAAGGATTAGGAATACCTTAATTTTTATGAAACATTTTATGAAAAAAATTAAAGCATGTTTTCATTATGGACTTTTATGTTTATAATTAATCTTTCGATATGGAAGTATTTAGACTAAAATTTTCAAATATTTATTTATTTCTATTGAAAATTTCTCCTTTTATCTTGTGATACTCTTTAATGTAATAAAAGCTAGAAAAAATATAAAGAATACATGAAAGTTATTTTGGGATGATAAATATTTATATATAATGATTTTTATTTATACAAAAGTTATTTCTTAACTACTGATTATTATGATTAATGATATTAAATGGTAATAGGTTATTTTTATGACAATCTTCCTTTCACTGGTCAAAAATGACGATGGAATAAATATTTTCGTAAGTAAACTTCAGGAGCACAATTGGTTTATTTAAAACTGTTCTTTTTTATACATCTAAGAGTATTTACTTTAGGGATTTTTTGTATTTTTCGGTATTTATGTATTCTTCATTAATTTAATATTTTCTTTCGATAAATAAATAATTTTTTTTTATAACTCAAGATTTTTCAATATTAAAATATACTTTTCGTATTTTTAATAAAATTTTCTCCAGTTTTTTTACTTAATTAATTTATTCATTTATTAAAAAATTTCACAATTGCGTTTTTGTAAACAAAACAATTTTTGAACTTATTTCAATTATCAAACATAGTTCTTAAAATAATTGCGAATAAAAGATATTTTTCTAGTGTATTCTCAATTTTTCAACTCTAATATATTTTTTAAATTATATTTCAGATAACATTTATATATATATATTAATATGATTAAGTTCCATCCATAATTTCCATCCTAATTATATATTAAAATATATGTTATCTTTTATCAAAAAAACCAAAAATTTTATGTTATATATTAGCTTTAAAATATATTCTATAAATACTTAATAATGCAGTAAAGAATAGGATGCATATTCTCACTTATCAGATCTAATATGTACTTATTTACTACCATTGTGCAAAGTTTATGTTCTCTTTTTCATGTAGAAAATCAACACATAAGCAATTATTAATTTTGAAAAGATGCTGGAAAAGAAACTCTTATACATCAAAGTTTTCTCACAAGAATGATTCTCTTGCTTTACCCCCAAAAAAAACTTTTATGAATCATTTCAACTTCTTTAAAATATTAAGCAATTTAAAGTTTGAGTCTATCAATGGAATAAACTTCCAGATCCAATATGCTTATAAGTAAAGGTACTTTTATTTATTTAACAGGAAGTAAACTTTTATATTAAACATTCGCTTCAAAGCGAGGCCCTAAGCCATAACAAAATTTGCTTAAATAGTATTCCGTCCTTGGGTCTTAGCGGCGCTTACCATCTGAGCTTCAGACGTATGTTTTTCAAAAAAGTGAATGTCATTTTGTAAGTTGGTTATTTATTCATCATTTCACAGATGACTTGCATTTATCATTGATTCAATGCACGTAAAAAATAGGCGTCACATTTTTTATTACGATCGTAATAATTGTTTTTAAATGAATTGCTTGAGAATTTGTAGATCAGATTATTTGCACGAAATAACGTTAAAATAATTGCTATCTACACTAATCTTTTTTTTTATTTATTATGTCGGACAGATTAGCAACGTATTTCAAATATAAAAATTCTTTTGATTTCTTCTTAATGTTATTTAATATTTTAAAATCTTTCTATAGCTATCACTTCTTTTGATGAAAAAAGTATAACTCAGCAGTAAGTTTTTTTTTTTTTTTTTTTTTTTTTTTAAAGAAAATCAAATAAAAACAATGTGAAAATGAAGCAACATTAGTAGAAGGGAAATTAACAATAAAAAACAGAAAACTTCCGAAACATTTTTGATACGGGTATTGATTTATGTATTTGAACAAGGTCATTCATTTTTCAAACATTGTTTTCCTAGTATTTGAACTTATTTCCGAATAATTTTTAAAAGATGAATAATTACTTTGATATTATTCATCTTTGATTAATATTAGTTATACTTTTATTGATATTTATTGCACGCAAAATATTAATCAAATTGCATTAAAACTTGTGACTTTCCCTGGATGATACTTGGTGCACTAAAGGGTTCACCTGTCTTCTTTTCAAATTGATAAAAACAATTTTTAGGAGTGTATTTATGTCAAGACAATACCATGCTTTGGATATACTTATTTTTAGATCTTGTAAATTAGACAGAAGAAGAGAGAACTGTCACTTGAATCTTTCCACCATATCCCCCATATTTTTATGAGCTTAAGATTCAGGCTTTGTGGTGGCCAAGCAAAGTGTTTTAAATCAGTCTCATGTTTAACAAATCAAACTTTTAACTCTTCAAAAAAGTTGTATATTTGCATTTCATCGTTGAAGTAATGACCATAACAATGAAAAAGATTCTTTTCAAGTAGCACTTGATCTCTCAGTATCTGGGTATCTTACAGCAATTTATTTACCCTCAAGGAATACTGAGTACAATTTTCTTACAATCAAAAATGTTCCATATCATGGCATTCCTACAAGAAGCTAGGACAGTGCGAATAAGGTAAGATAAAATTCTAGCTTCTTGGGGTTCTCACCAAATTCAATTTCCATCAGAGCAAAATAAGGCGTAAGGTGATTCATTCGATCAAATTACCCGTTACCAATCCTCAGATGTCCAGTGTTTTCTTTCCTGATATAAGTATCACAATATTGAAAGGAAATACACGAGTTATTATAGCATCTTCTTTGAATATTACTATATATATATACTAATAGACCTAAAAGTATATTTTGAATCCTTCTGTCTGGATGCCATTCTATTTTTCCAAGTTTCCAAATTTGTTCTCTCTTGTTGGCAGCTGAATGCTTAGTGATGTGTCTCTCAGTTCAATAGCTTGTGCGTCGGATTTCTACTTAAGGCTTGAATATTTCAAGGGATTCAGAATCCACTTCAAACTGCAGGCTCAGAAAAGTGGCATTAAAGCAACAAACAAATCAAACCTATATTGGCTCGATTAAATTGAGATCTGGTGATTGTGGTTGCTGCCTAAGCAAAACAAAATTATTTTATGTTCATGGAATCCTTTACATACAATAGAAGCATCTCAGCAAAGTACACTGTCTTGTTGGAAGCAGTTATGGTTATTGAGAACATCAACACAACAAGATAAATTTGATCTGCAACTCCATAAGTATATCGTGTTATTTATTGTTGTAATACATAATGTAATTATATCAAAATATTTCAAATAATTCTTTTCCAAATCATGACCGTTACTCGCCTAAAAATTATACTCACGTTTGACTGGCCAATATTTTATTGCAGTTTTTATTATTTCCTCTGCTTCCGTTCACTTCTGCACAATACATATTGATGTAACTGGTGATATGAATAATTAAATCTCACTATTGGCGAACAATATCTCTTCGGTTGAATCGGTATAGAACCACTTATCTTCAGGCTTTGAAAACGATGTCATTTCCTACCAGGTTTTCACGACCAACACAGTTGAAAAGTATAAAACGTTTTGCTGAAACTTGAAAAACTTCTCAACTGCCTAAACTTTATTACTTATATGAATTGTATATGTTTTCTCTTCTTAACAGCAGGCAGTAAATGTCTTCGACCAAACATTCTTTTTTTCACATACCAGGTGATGAAAAGTATGATGAAAGCGTTTCCTTAAGGAACTAATCAATCAAAATCCAGGTTAATAAATGCTCAGTCATCTTTTTATTGTTTTAGATAAATCTTAACTTCTGCTTTGCCCAATTATTTATGGCTTTTGGCTTGAGACAATGGCTTTTGAGGATTTCAAGAATTTTGCAGCTCTTTCACTGACACTTGTTCCATGCTTTCGAGCACTGGAAACAATTCCGTTTTCAAAGATATTAAATTGCATCATTTACCAATATCTTTCAAAGAAAATCATTTCTAATGCCACAGTGAGCAACCTGCTTCTCTTTTTTTTTAATAGGCCCCTTTTGTTAGCCCTGTTTTGTTAGAAATCTCGGTATCGGGATAATATGACGCTTGAGGGTTCATAATTGTGCAATGTTGGAAAAGATATCATAGCTGAGCAAAAACCCATGCGTTTCCTCACATGTTTTAAGTCATTTTCAAAGAATGCTTCATGCAAACGACATGAAACACATAATATTTAAAAAATTTCTTACTTCACACACTCACATTATCTTTTACGACTGTCCGACAATTATAATTATGGTAGATATTCATAATGCACAACACCTCTGCAATTAAAAACCACAGTTAATCTAGACTTATTTTTTGAGCGATTTTGCCGTATTCTTTTTGGTCTTGAGACAGTTTCCAAACTTCATTTTCTTGATTCTTAAGCTGTTTCTTTGTCAAAAAAAAAAAAATAAATAAATAAATAAATAAAATAAAAATAAATAAATAAAAAATTAAATTAAATTAAAAAAAAAAACCACGTATTTTTGTAATAATGTTTTACAAAGGAATTACTTGGGATTACAATGTTGTTTTTGCAAAAAGTTCTTCGAACAGTTTCAGATGCGATATGTCCCAACAATACATATTTTTTTTAAATTGTTTTTGACAGCAAGCAAATATTATACAGCAACTTATTCAATAATGTATCTTATTTTCAAACTTACTTTTACGGTATGTTGATCATTATTAGAAATTGAGGCTCTACCAGATAGCTCATCATCCTTGTCAGATAATCTACCATCTTTGAAGTTCTAATAACAATTAAATAGGAATGTTTTTTAATAAAGAGTCACACTTTTAAGAACTTTTCGTAATATTTCAAATATCTTTTTAACAAAAATTTCGGTTGCGAAAAAAAAAACTTGATGTATGTTTTTTACTTAATAGCATTCGTCATTTCGAAAAATCGGTGACATTATTTTTCTCGTTAAAAACTAATTTACTTTGAAGCAATACATTTAGATACTTTCCTTACTATTTCCAAAGAATAAAAAAAAAAAAAAAAAACTGTAAAAATGTTTAATAAAACTTTGTATGTGTTATTGGTGAATTTTAAATATTCCAATTACTTTTTGATCGCAGTAGTCTTCATTTTTCTAGATTTTAAACATGAACATTGTTGGTTAAATTGCGCTTTAGGTCCCTTACTTCGTCAACTCGCGAATTCGAAGCGCTTTTTCGCGCATGCTCATTAATTACTCTTTTGTTTTAGCCTTTTCATTGGTCAGTAATTAAGTTTCACCTTGAAATAGAAGTAGAATTTTCGCCATGGCATCGGCGATTTTGAAAACGCGCCAAATAGGGGACCTAAAACACATTTTCACCACATTGTTATACATTTAAAATTATTGTCTGTTTTCTATCATGTTTCAAATTATGGACGTTTCACTTTGTAAAACATTTAACATGGATGTTTTTTTTGAGATTAGTTATTAGATACAGCATTTTTGTAATTTTGTTTAAATTAATTTTTTTCTTCCCAGATTTTTTTAGAAGTTTATACGAGCAATTTTGTGTCAAATTAAACATTTTCAACAACTATTTTTAACTTCTCGTTAACCCAGGTGAATGCTTTCTTCTCGCATGGAATTTCATTTAATTATCGAGTTTGACTTTTTGCTTTATCATCCATCAGATCGTTTCCCATTGTTCAGCGTTTATTTTTTGATAAGAGATTATTTAAATTTAGTAATATGTTGTTGCTAAAATTGCATGTTGCTAACTGAATGATCAATATTTATATTCGCGTCATTGTAGTGCATTTTTCCTGCAATTTTAAATGACTGAAGAAAATTTATAATAGATTAAAATGTCCAGATGGAAGATTTAATGTGTCAAGTTTTATTGACACTGATATTTTGTATAATTTCGTCAGATTTTACACCATTTTAAAGATTATTAAAAAAGAAAGCATGCAATTCCAAAATGAAAAAAGTTGTGGTCATTAAAACAAAAATCTTATTTAAATCAATTGCGAAATGTGAAACTGTTGTAATAAAAAAATTTCGAAAATAAAATTTTGCAAATCACCAATGCAAGGAATAATTTTTACGTTAAAATAATTTTAAACTGAGTAAAAAAATAATGACGAAAAAAATTTATTAGTGTGTAGAATATAGCAATAGACGCATAAGAAAATTAATTATTTATGATATAATTTCCAACACAACACAAGAATTCTTTTAATTGTTCAACAAAGAAACAACGTTCATTGTAGCAGCGTTCAAAGATTACAACAGAACAAATGGATACGAGGAATACGTGCGAAGATAAATTCAAATAAATATATCAAGAAAATACAAAATAAAATTTTTAGTAATGTATTCGGTTAAACTATATTTTAGGGTGCCCCTAGGCAAACATGGCGATTTATGTTTGGCTATTAATTTTATTGGCGATTTTTTTAAGCACAGAACAATCAATTGCTCTTTTGCAACCAGAATACGATTGGATTTTGCCCAGGTTGGCAATCAATCGCGATCACAACTTGGAGAAAATCAAAGGGTACCCTAATGTATAGTCTAACCATGCATTCTGTATAATATGATATCATTGGATAATGTACAAAAAATAAAAACTGAATATAAATCTGAATTGTAACAAACAACCTTTAAAAATTTAATCACCAATTTTATAAATTTCCTGTTCGTAATGTATTCCATGTGAAATGATACCACTGGGGGATGGTAGGCTAAGAATAGGGGTTTTCGGTTTGGTCCTTGCTTCTAAATTTACACCCACTCGCTAGCGGATGTAAATGCTTTGCAGGTTTGAGGCAAATGTCAGACTTCAACCTTTGGTTCCGCTCGATCTTCAACTTCCTGAAGCTGAATCCATCATCATGACCCACACCGGTTCATGGATTTGTGATTGATGTCTCTGTCAATCAAGCGGAGTAAGACAACAACAGCATTTTTTTTTTGTTTATTTACAATTATATCCAATGAAAAAGTTAAAAACACTAATAAAATAATATAAATGAACAAAAATGACCTTGATTCAAATAATCAGTGAGGAACAGCTATAGTTTAATTACATACCGGTTCTCTTGTGAATTCGTGATCCACCTGTATTTACTCAACCGTTAATCGTAAATATGCACTTACAGTTAGAAGAATTCATATTACAAAAATTTTCGCCGGTTTTAAATCGGAGAATGTATTTTATAATAAAATATAACATTTTATTCGGTCTCATGATTGTTGGTATTACAGCGCATTGAACTGCGCATTAAACCAGTTAATATAAAGAACAATTCTCAAAATGATTGTCAAAATTTCTATTGCATCTATTTCTATAGCAAATATATTATGTTGACCATAATAATGCCTTAACAAGTAATTTCTCTTATAATGAGCATATTTTATAACTTGTAAGAGATCGTGATGTCGGAGGAAAATAAGATAGCCGTGCACACAAACAAAACAGCTGCTCTAGATATAGGTCGCAACAATGTGTCAATTTAAAAATGTCGACTAAAATATGTCAACAACAGTAGATGTTACCATTATACAACACATCTACCGAGGCCAAATTACAGCAATAAAAAAACGGATTTATCGAAATAACAGTTACAGCAATGGGAATACATTTAATGTTATTAATTATCCAACATGTGAGTTTATAGTGGTCTAAGTAAAATATCTTGCTTTTCGCAGTGGAGACTTATGGTTTCAATTAGTTTCTTTTCTACAACAGGAAATGAATGTTGCTTTCTGTATACATCTATCGATTTTATGCTTGAAAGAATTCGAGAGTTATTGAAGAAACAAAAAGTTAATTTTAGTTAGGGAAAGTTTTAATGAGAAGAAAGTAAAATGTATGTTTGACAAAACAATTACAGAAAGAATAATATATACAAAGAAAAAAGAACTTGAGAAAAATAGAAAAAAAAAGAACAAAACATGGTGAAAGAAAATGTATTTTAGAAATGAAATCTGAACATTCGAATATCAACTTTCGTTTATTAAGAGTTGTCAGTATTTTGGAGATAGCTTAAAACATTAAATTAATTGAAATTATAACTAGATTGTAGGAAAAGTAGTTTGCAATAGTCTTATATTTAATGAATTTGGTATTAGACAAAAATAGCTCAAGGCTTATCTTTTAAATGCCTTTTTTTTTATTTTTGAAGATACCTAATATGCTGGTAATTGTACCTCCAGAAAATAACGATAAATATGATTAATTAAAAAGAATATTATTCACAAATGCTTAAAATTAAATAATAAAAAACTGAGGCATTTCTTCTTTGAACACAGAGAAGTTATGCTAAGAAATTATGCAATCATATTACAGAATGGATTACAAAATTATAAATCGATGCTTTTAAGTAAATCGAAGAATAAATGATGATAGATGAACTGAAATGATGTTTAATAGAAAGTAAAAAAAAAACATTTGTAGTTGATTAAATGAATTTATATGATTTCTTC
>JAPDSC010027430.1:0-14716 GCA_026290005.1 Latrodectus geometricus
GGAAAGAAAATTCCGTAGAAATCTCAATTTGAAAAATAAACGCGCTGAATAAAAATACATTCAAAAATTACAAACGCCACCACGTTGTTCGTTTTTTAACAAGTTTTAACACTCATTTCAAATTTCCCTTCAAATTAGATACACCAGTCTTCTCTTCTTGACGTAACAGCCACTTCCTGTTTGCAAGCTCAGGCTTCGTATTCTATAGGGAGTTGGTAGTCGACACTTGACGTTGTGAGTTATTTTAATATGCACCACGAAAATTATTTTTT
Source organism: Latrodectus geometricus (assembly GCA_026290005.1). Taxonomy (NCBI): domain Eukaryota; kingdom Metazoa; phylum Arthropoda; class Arachnida; order Araneae; family Theridiidae; genus Latrodectus; species Latrodectus geometricus. The sequence goes on from JAPDSC010027430.1 coordinate 273, forward strand.
GTAAATAGTGGGCCATATTCGCAAATCGTAAAGGTGAAAACCCGGAAAAACTCACAAGCACCCACCCAAATAGAAGGCAAAAACACAGCACCCATTTCCCGTTGTTCCACAGTGTTTGGGGTCGAGTCAAGAACCTTTTGTTCTGAAGAGTGCTGTTATACCACTAGAGCACGGAGAGTCCATTTTAAAAATCTTCTTATACTAAACGATTGCTTCCTGATCAGTCTTTGAAAAAATCATTCTAAGCGTTTCTATAAATCGTCGATCATTTTTAAGACATAAGAAGTGTAGCGAGAATGACTGACTGTAAAAATTTAAATTCAAAATCAAAATATGGCAGCAAAGTTTTTGAAGTAATTATGAAAGTATTAATTTTGAGACCCAGTAAATTTTTAATGTATTACATTAATTTCCCATTATATTCCTTAAAAATTTATAAATTTAATTATAAATATTTTATTCAAAAATTTGCATTTTAGAAATAAAGAGAAAAATCTTTAACGGTGTTCTATTTCATATTAAAATCGAAAGAGCTAAATAGTTAGAGGTAATTTTCGCGTTAAGACTATCATAATAGTTATTTCAGAGAATAAATAATTTTTTTTCTAATGGCGGGACACATTGGGTGACTGGACCTGACTCCCACAACAAGGCCGGAAACTGCTACTCATTTTAGCTTTACTCGGTGGGCACCTGTGAACCAAGTCACTGAGGTACTATAGCTGCATTACATACGTTACACCACCACAAACCAGTTTATAGGGCGGGTCACATTCATCCATCATCTCAGAAGAAGGAAGGACAAAGATACACAGAGAGAGAGAGAGAAAGAAAGGAAACATCTATGCCCAAACCGTTATTCGAACCCGGGACTAACAGCACAGGAGTCAGGAACGCTAACCACTCAGACACTGGCCGGCATAAATTTAATCGCCTGTTTCGGCAGAGAATCGAACCTGGATTACAAGCTTGGGATGCGAGTATTCAACTCTTGAATAATGTATACTAATACATATACTAAAATATGTCAAAACAAACCAATTAAAAAATACCTTTATCAGTCTTTTTATATTTAAGACACTCAGAATACTTAAATAAAAATAAAAGTATACAAAAAGATTGAAGCTCTGTTTTTTTATTGTTCTTATTTAAATAATAGAATCATATGAACAGAAAATCAGTAGCCTAAAAGAATCAAATTATTTTGGGTAATTATTCAAAGATGTAATTTATTTTTACTTATTGTTTTATTGCTGTATTATTTTTACATAATAAAAAATATTTACTTAACAGTAAATTCAACTATAACAATTAATTGTCAGAAGAATCTACTATATTCTAAAAGTGTTGCTGATCAAGAACATTTGGAAAATACTGTTAAAAATATACTTTTTGTAAATAATTTAATTCATATTAAACTTTTCAAAACTGAAATTTGATATTTATAACAAGAAGACAGGTTAACTTGAGTCACACTTTTCTTTTAAAAATAAGATCCCAATGAAGAACAATGATATTTTAAAACTTTTTATCAGAATACAATCGAATTAAATATTTAAGTAAATATTAGGACGCCTTATTAGGACCCACTCCACTTCGGTCTCTCCTTGCTATCTGATCGTCTCTTCAGAATGGAACATACCAGATTCAATTCCCGTCATTGTTGAGCATCAGGAGATGAAGACGTTTTCGCTTGCTGCATGCAAATCTTTCGGTGGTGAGGGCTTGTTAGATTTCGAGCTTATTTTCTGCAGTACATATACTAGACCACTATCTATATAACAGACTCAAGAAGTTTAAATACCCGACACCAACTTCTAGTTATTAAGATGTGTAATGTAGAGCCAAATACTTAAATGTTATTCAAAATATTTTCTTTTACCTAGTACTAAATTATTAGAAAATAGTATTTTAAATAGTTATGAGAAATAAGCCAGCTTACTGCCAATGGAAAGGTAGTATAATTAGTTAAATCAATATGCATTCTGGAAAAATATATATCACTGTAAAACAAATTTTAAAATTCTCCATAAATAGAAAAACTAATATAAATATAGAACTCCCAATATCCCTGCTGATAGAGATATTGAACAATCAATATAAATTTACTTGATATATATAAAACTGTCGTTTTCATTTTGTAAATTTTATATTTATTAACTACTTGTAACACACAGGTTCGAAGCATATCTCAAATGAAGAATGAATTTCATGACGTTGACACTTTTTTTCTTGAAGATGATTCCTCACTAATAGGTAATATATTTTATCTTTTTATAAGATCAACCTTTAACTCGTTAATACAATTTGACTGTTATTGAAACATTTTCATAACAACTTAAAATGTTTTCATCAATTAAAAAATAATCAATTGTAAAAAAAAAAAAAAAAAAAATTCTAAACTGATAGCACATTTCTTTAGGTTCTTATAGAACATTTCATATAATTATTTGTGTTTCATTTATTCTGTTTCGTTACATAATTTAATTTTATTCTTACAGGGCATTATTCTTTTTGTCATTATAAATTAAATTTTACTCAAACGAGTTAAAATCATTTGTGTGAGCCAAATTTAAGCATTTAATGTTAGATATATTTTATCTGTAATTTTAAAAACACTTAAAATTATATAAATATTAATTTTTATCATTAATAAAGTTTTTTATTTCTTTTATAGAACAAAATAAACCATATTCTGCATATAATAGTAAACAGAATGAAAACAAGTCTGCTATTTCAAAGAAAGGTATAAAATCATACAAGATTAAACATGAACTATCATTAACCTTGGATTGGATGTATCCTTTTATAATGAACATATTTGCGATATAATTTTTACAAAATTAATATGTAATTAACAATTTATTTTGTTTTTACATTACCAGATAACTATGTTTTAAATGGCAAGGAAAATAAAATTTTTTATTTTAATTTGAAATTAGTAAATATCTTTAAAATATCAAGAAATCACTCGTTCACAAATATGACTGTAATTCAAAATTATAATATAATACTGGAAAAATAGTCTGTAAAATAATAAGAAAGTAATAAACGATGAATGATACAGTAATTTTTTAATATTTATGAAATAATTAGAAATGTTGGAGAACTATTAAGAATACTAGCATTACTTTTGAAAAAAACTGGAGTCAGTGAAAATAGAGTGAATAATTTGTGGGATTAAATTACACTAAACATTTGCATAATGAACTATTAGCGACCAAGTAGTATGCAATTTAAAATAAACTGAGAAAAACAATAATAACTGCATTTATATATTTTCCTTGGGATTTGATACTAGGGAGAGTGAATAAGAAAATCTAATTACAATTCCATATTCAAAAATATAATACGAGTTACAAAAATAATAATAATAATAAAAAAAATCATCATAATATGATTCTAGAAACTTCAAAATATAATTAATTGTATACGAACTTAACTTATTAGCCATGGATATGATGGAAGCAAATTGATCACCTTGGAGAATGGAGAGCTTTTATACTATGTGGGTACTTTTGTGATACTCTACAAAAGAAGCAACGCCAGACAGAGGCATTACCTAGGCCATACTGAAGATGTTTGCAGGTAATTGATTCATTTAATAGAAATAGAGAATACATTTCGAAGTAACGCGTATTATTTACAATCATGACTTCTTTTGTTAAAAACTTGTATTTACTAATTAGAAATATAAGTAACTTTTTAATAATAAACAAATGAAATAGTATTTAATGTTGAATCTTTCATTTAAGATTATAGAGGTTAAATGAATTGAATTTTAGAAATATAGTGAATTTCATCTATTTTACTTTACAATGTATAATGTAACGGGTGAATATTTGAAAAAATTAATTCTTTCAAATTATGTTCTAGCATCTGTGTTCATCCATCGGGTAGAATGATTGCATCGGGGCAAATTTCATCTGGAGAGCAAGTAATGGCAGAATTATTCTATTTCTTGTTTAAGAATAATAAATAAAAAAATATATTTTCATATTTATTATTTTTATTCATCTATTAAAAATTGTAATCGATTGTTCAACAGTCGGCAGCAATTCATATCTGGTTAGTGGAATCCCTTCAGACTATAGCAATCGTCAACAGAATGAATGGCAATCCAGTTTCTATAGATTTTTCAGCTCATGTAAGTTGTATACTTTTCATTTTCTGTTATTTTAAATTATTCAAGATCATTTTATCCTAAAAGGATAATAAAAAATAATTACTAATTTCTTATACTATTTTCAATAGATTTAAAAGAAATCTCCCAGAATTTTATTTCAAAAATCTACTCACACTATATTCTTGAAAGAAGTTTTGAGCTTTTCATTAAACCAGAAAATTAAATAATATTGAGAAAATAATAAGCAAAACTTTAGCGGAGACCAAAAGAATAATGAGGAAAAGTGATTAGAAATCGTAGAATTATTGTGGGTAAAGAGTGTAACTACAAATATTGGATGACTTAAATATCACGTGTTTTATATTCTTCAGCTCTAAAATAAAAAAATACATTTTTAGCCTTAAATGTAATGTAAGTTAGCATGTAGTTGTATTTCATAAACATATTCTAGAAGTTTATACTACTGTTAATATTCCAGAAGTATATTGTTGTGTTTGATAAAACCCCGTCATTATTCTCCCGAGACAATCCACGAATTCATTCTCTTGTTCTTTAATATCTTCATATTCTTTTTTGACAAAGTCTTCGGGATAGAGTTTTCAGAGATAGAAAGTCTCATAATTTTGTCGTAAGAAAGGAAAGCCAGAAAACTTTCAATCACATACCCTGGACAAATGGACATGAGATCACTGTTTGGCAGCATATTTGCATCCGTTTAAACTTTAAAGTTTTCCCTTGCGTCCTCTGTGCAAACAAGAAAAATTTTTGATGCTAACTATCTTGGCTTGTGCTTTGCACTTGTATTTTTAATATGTAATGTTCTGAGGTATTGAAAAGCCAGAGAATAGCATCATATATAATTTCCATTTGTAATAAATAATTAAATAACAAATGGATTTGCAGAAAAGAAATCTACGATAGCTCAACTATGGCTGTGGAATTCCTAGTTCGAAGAAAGCAATCTACCACTTAACCATGGTGAGCCAGCCTTCATGGTCAAACTTTCTTTAAAATAATTTTCTAAAGGTCAAAAAGTTAAAAAATATTAAGTAATTTTCTTTAGAAAAACAAAATCAAGACTTCTACTTGAACAAAACATAATGCTATTAAATCACCTTAGAGATTTGATTTTAGCACCATTGCAATCTTTCCTATAAGTGGTTTTATATCAATACACATCTTTTAAAGAGCTTTGAATAAATCATTGTAAAACATCAATATGAGTTAATCACCATATATTTTTAGATATTGGATTGTTTAAAAACGTTTGCTTATTCACAGAATATCCATTGAATTTTATAATAGGACCAATGCTGTATGTCTTCAGATACATCAGCTAGTTCTCTCCGCTCAACTTCTTTGTAAATTTATTTATTCGTTATGATTTCCATTTCCTTTCTTGATTTATTTCATTTGAACTTTATGTATGGTAGACACATCTATGTGTGTTCCAGTAGAGATGCAACAGTAAGATCACGAACCAGCCGTAATCCTATAATTTGGGTCTTCGTACAATCAATCAATTACCGTATTAACTCCAATGCTGTTATTTAGTTATTATTTAATCCCAAATTCCTTCTAAAACAAATATTTTGGAAGTTTGCTTGGATATTATCTCCGTTTATAATTTTCAGATTCATTTGCATTTGAAGTCATCCGCATAACATGTTTAAATTCGTTTTCTCCGAATTTTGTATACTCATACTGTTGAATATTTGTTGTATTGCTTATTTTATATATGACAGTCTATATATTTCCTTAAGGATATATTCTTAAAGGTTATATATTAGGTTGGGGAAAAAGTTATCCATTATTTTTTCGGTAGACGTCTGTAGTGATCGCTATCTCGTGAGGTATGTATCAAACAATTTCAAATTTATGCTCATTGGATAGGTGACATTTGACACTAAAATATTCTCTTGCGGTTTTTGTTTGATTAATTCAGTTATGAGAGCAAGGTTTTAAAAATAGAAGACAAAAACAGAAAATTCGATACATTTTAGTTTTTCTTTTATAATGGCGAAAATGCTAACCAGGTAGCTAAAATTGTGAAAAGTGTTTATCGTCCTATATATGACTGTAACAACCAGTTACGCACAATTTTAGTTTCGTCGATTCCGTTTAGGTATTTGGATGCTAAAGATGCACATCGCATGGATACAACATCGTCGAGAATGTCTATAAAATATCAAAAATTATCAAACTTGACAGCATATCAGCAGCTTCGCACAGGACCTAAAAATCTGAAAACTGTTTTAAACCTTTTTACAAAGCGAATCTGAAAGAAGTTACAAAAAGTTCACTTAAAAATAATGGATTTCTTTTTCCCCAACCTAATATATAGCAATTGCTCTTTCAAAATTTATAATTCACAAGAAGACAATTTTTTCGTCATAATTTCTGTACAATTAAAATTTTTATATAAAATACAATCATTTCAAACTATGGATTCATTAACTTTCTTTAGGATTTTGTTCTATTAAGTGTTGAAGTAGGACCCGAAGAGGACTGTTTATCCTTTTGGGACTGGGAAACAGATGCTCTGCTTGCGAAAGTTCAGGTAAGTTAAGAATATAGGAAAGATAAATAAAATCGTCTTCTTTGATTTTATTAATGAACTTTCATAATTTCTTATTCAGAACTATTTTAAAAATCAGTTTTGTAAAAAAATATTTTTTCTTTCACAGATGGCAGGTGAAAGGCTAGCAGGTGGTTGTTTTCATCCACAAGAACCTGATTTAGCCATAACTTTTGGTGAGCATCACATGGCATTCTGGAGAAGACGAAAAGATGGCTTTCTCAACAGATCAGATATTCTTGCTCCAGTAATAATTTATATCTTGATTAATAACTAGTTCTATCACAGTTTACAGATATAATATTTTATATGAATGGTTCCAGTTTCCACATATAATATTTATGGATTAAAGTGAACTTTAAAATAGATAGTTTTCTAGAATTCTAGCAAATTTTTTTGAAACTATTATTCCATTCAATTATCTTTAAAAAGTAAAACTTGATTCAAAGTAATTTTGTAGACGAAAATGATAAATCATTATTGAAATTCAAATAATTAATTTTTTCATTTAACATGTTTTTTAATCTTATGCAAATTACTCATATGTGAGTTCAGTTATATTCTTTATTTACGACAGGCTAAATGAAATAACTGCCTAGTAGAAATCAATAAGGAATTACAATTATTAAATATATTTCCTTATTGACAAAATACCATTTAGGAAAATTTCGCATATAAGTATATAGTGAGATTTGTCAATTTATATAAATTTAGTCCTTCATCTATAATTTTGAAATAGTGTAGATAATACATAATAAAATAATAGATGATACAACCAAATGTTTCACCATCATGAAAATAAAAAATTAGAAATCTAAGAGATTATTAGATAGATCTAAGAGAGAAAATTAGAGAAATCTAAGTAGGAGAATCTGAAGTCCCCCTGTTTATTTTTGATTAATTATGAAAGAAAAGGAATAAGAAAGGATAATGATTTTAGTCATTAAAAACCATTAATTAAATAAAATAATCAATACAAAGATATCATCGGCTTAGAAATTTTGATGTAAATTATTATTTATTATAATAAAAATAAATTGAACTATGCGAAATTTTATATCAAAGAAGAAAAATATATATAATATTTTACCTTCATATCATAAATTAACAAGAAAGTTTGAATATTATATGACAATAACTTTAATTTCAACAAATATAAAATAAAAAGCTATATTCTTGTATTATTTTAGGGACATTCAGGGCGCACGATATTATCTTGGGCTTTTATTGGAGATTCTACTTTGGCTGTAGGTGATTCAAGCGGATATCTGACTTTATGGTCCATTCTCCCAGGAGATTCCTTCAAAATATTGAAAGAAGTTCGAGCACACCAAGTAAGAATGCTATGTAATTATCTATAAAATCAAGACCTCGTGTTTAGTCTAAACCAAGTTATCTCTTTCGAAATTAAATTTGAATTTTAATACAAAAGAGTTGTTCAAAATATGTTTCTAAAATATCATTCAAAGTCATAACATATTATAAAAATATAAATAATATCTTGATAATCAATTTCAACTGCTGTCATAATCGAAAATACAGATGCAGTGTGTAATGACTTGGTTTATTTGTTGCTCAACGATCATTTTTTGCACACAAAATCTAATTAGACTAGGACTTACGATTTAAAGTGGATTCCGAACCACTATAAGCATCCAAAGCCCAATGTGACATTCGAACCCACGAACTGTTGATCAGAAGAAAAATAGCGTTAACCATTCGGCTACTAGTTAGAAGTGTTAGTACATAAAATACAAAAAGATTAAACTCTCATTTATTCCGTTTATATATTATATAAACTTATGTATAAAGAAATATCGGTTTCTTTATTGTTATTTTATTTTAGGGTGAGGTAAAATCCTTGTTAACAATGAGGGAAGGTACGCTGATATCTGGAGGAGAAAATCAATTGAAAGCTTGGGATACACATCAAAAATTGCAATACATGGCTACTACAGATGTAAGATATTACAAAATTATTATTTTCTATAATTATTATTTCATAAGTATCAAGAAAATTAATTCGATGAAAAGAAAATGCTTCAATAAAATTACGAAAATGTATGAGGAGAGATGCTTTTTTAATGACATAAAAAAGAAGCACAATTTTTAAAACACATATTTTATTTTAAATTATACAATTCGAATTTTAAGATTCAAATGCTAATTTATCTTCATTGGCGTTTTATTTTATTGTTATGATCTGTTTCTTTTAATTTGCCAATAATCACCAGTTTTTAAATTCCTAAAAAAGAAATCTGTGCTCTATGTACAATTTTAGAAATAAAAATATAGTGAACCAATGAATAAAACGGATGTTTGTTGTTGTGCTTTAACTTTTTACATATAACTAATTCAATTATAATCAACTAATAATTAAATCAATAATAGAATAATAAAAAAATCAACGGCTTATTAAAGTGTATTCTAAGCAACTACAAGCATTCTCATCTGAAAAATGCGTTGAACTAAAAACCAGAGCGCTAACTATTTAGCTTTCTTAGTTAAAGGATAGAAATTAATTTATTTGCTTTAAAAAAGTCATTTACTTGCGATATTTGATCATCAATAAGAACTTTTATTTTGTTTTCCTTTCTTCGATACCCACCACATGCATTGTATTTCTAGTTATTTCATTTTGCTTAAGTAGTTTTATTTACCATCACACTGTCCAAAGTTTTTGACAATCAATTGAAAAGATTTGGTTTTGATACTTTAAAGAAACAGTGTATAAGTATAAAAGAAACCTAAATTTTAACGAGTCCCAGTATTCGTTCAAATATTAAGTCTCCTGAGTCCTGCATACAGGTAACATTCAATTTTTTAAAGTAGAAAATAACTGTAAAATGGAAGAAAAAATATAGAGAAACCCTTTACCAGGAAACTTACATATAAATTGTTAAGAAATAATGAATCTATTACAAAATGTAAATAGTAAAAAGAAAATATAAAATTTATGATTTCATTTAAGTATGAATCACACACTAATAAAAACGTTTTAATCTCCAAATCATTTTTGATTATCAAAATAATTGAGGAAACTCATAAATTGATTTTGATAATTTTTAAAATTGTGTAAACAGCACTTAATGAAAATTCAGTAGAATTCGTATATACACTAAGGGATATATGCTCTTTATATATTAATACTAAGAAGTTTCCTTTAATTAATATTTTACCACTATTATTTAAATTGAAGGACTGATTCATGGTTAGCTATAATCGAAAATATGTTTTTGTAAAAACAGTTTTAAATGCAAATAAATTTATTTTTGTAAAAATTTTTAATTAATTGATTTTAAAAATTTTAACAATACGACTTCAAGTAAAAACACTAGAATTAAAATTTTGGAATTTGGTAAATCTACAATAGAAATAGAAGTTTCTATTTCTATTGTATACTGCTTTAATTTTCATATGAAGAAAATATTATCATAATTAATCTAGTAAAAAATGCAACTTTTTTATCTTAAATTCGATGCTAATATGTTAATAAGAATGAAAGATACCGAAATGAAAAATATTTTGATTTAAAATTTTATCGTGTATATTTTTTATAATTTTTCTTTCAAATATTAAATTTCAAGATCTTTAAAGAAAGCTTTTAAGACTTAACACTATTTTTTATTATATCATTTCAAAGCCAAGCTTCCAAATCAAACTGAAATTTTAAAAAATAACAAAGTATTTCTTTGATAATAATTCTCTAATCGCTTAAAATTCAAAATTTGAATACATTTTATCCTTTTTCCTCTAAATTAATTTCCTTTCTGAGAAAAATTTTGATAATATTGTTAGACTTTTTATTAGCGTGAATCTTTAAAGTATGCATTTAGAAATTATTTGAATTAATTTTGAAAATGCACAACTTCGTACAAGCAGTAAAACATTGTTGGAAGCACATAGAAATATTTGTTTGTTGCAGTCACAATAGATCCTTCATATGAGAATATATATATATATATATATATATATATATATATATATATATATATATAAAATTTTATCTGTTCTTCTAACCTAAAACTTAAACGTATTACTATTCTTTATTTATAGCTCGAAACGAAGCAGGTGAAATCAATCTGTCTGCAAGGACCCGGAGATGCAGCTTTGTTTGTCGGCACAGCTAAATCCATAATTGAAGGATCCATGCAAAGTTCATTTCGAATTTTAATTCAGGTGAGAACTGGACATTGATGATAAATTGGGTATTATGCAAATGAAATATTAGGGAATTACATTTGAATTACGATATAAAAAAGGTTTATGCCTAACATTACTTGTAAAAATGAGTCATTAATTAGGCAAATTACAAATCATTTTTCAAAATATTCATGTTTTCTAGAGATCTAATATTTTATATTTCTCATAGTTAAACAAAGAACGAGCTTAAATTCGTTGGTTTATCATTTCATGAAATATGGTGTGTTTTTACAATGTATGCGTGTAAGAAGTGGAGCTATTCATGTTAAAATAATTTTGTTAATTATTCACGTTAATTGGAAAAATTGTGCTAATAATAATTATTATATTCTTTACGCTCTCCAATGTTCGATCCTATATAAGCGTGGCAAAATGTTTCCACGCTGTTATTACACATAAAATTATACATATCCATTTTTAAAGAAATTTTCTTAATAGGCGCAAATGCAAAATTATATATTTCTAATAAAATTTTTCAGTTATTAAATGACATGAATTTTAGGGTATTGAAGCAGAACTTGTTGACCTTGCTGTGGATGCGGAGGAGAAAAGCTTCGTAACGATAGATCGACTAAGAAATATTTCCAGATGGACTACCAGACAGCAGTTGTGGGAAACAAAATCACAGGCAAACTTCATTTCATGAAATAACAATACATTGTTGTGATGCTTTTCTATGTAATGAAATATTCTAAAGTATTTGATATATATTAAATTCTTACATTTTTTTCCTACTCAAATTAAAAATTAATTAGAAAAATTTTATATATCTATATTCAGTTTAAAAAAAGGAAGATTAATAATATTGATTTCAAGACTACTATAAGCAGCAAATTAAATAAAGTTTCACTAAACTTTTTGCTAGGCAAATGAAAAAGAAAAAAAAGATAAAAAGTTTCAGACTTAAAATGCTCTTTTATAATATAACCACTTGTTATACATACGGGACACTTATATCCAACTAATACATATTTTATTATTTTATAAAAAAGATGGATTGCTGCAGCGTAGGCTATCATCCAGAAGGGCAAGCGGTAACTGTTGGAGGATCAAATGGGAAGCTTCTAGTCTTGCACGCAGAAGGCGGACTGGTTGTAGCGACTATATTTGTTGCTGATGAAGCACTAAAAGCTCTGGCTTACAATTCAGGTTTGTCAATATGCATTTCTACCTAAGTCTGTCAGTATTCTTTTAAAGTAATTCTTAAAACAATTCATTTTAAATAATCAGTTATCAATTTAAGCACACTAGAAGCTAAATGGATGGATATTTGGTTATTTATTTCATATTAAACTTTTATAGAGTGCCATTGTATTTCATTTAGATAAAGGAAAATACTTAAAGTAGTGATGTATCAATAGCATTCAAATTGTATAAAAGTTACAAATATTACTCAGCTTTTCATTTAAAATGGAAGATAGAGACTTATTTTCAGAAAATAACTATTTAGGAAAATTAATATTTCAAAATAATTAAAAGTTTATTTTTTCAATAATTTGTGCATTAAATTATTTTTATTGAAAAATATTATTTTCTGTAATTATATTAATGTAAATATTAACGATTTGAAATCATTATACGCATTGCAGATTTTAATATAACAAGAGGAATAATAGGCTTAAGAATAATCATTAGGAATAATAGACTTAAGATAGTGTGTGATGAATTCAAACTTTTTTTACATTTTCTAATAAGATTTTTATTTTCTAAAAGAAGCTTAAAATGCTAAGAACCTAGTGCATTATAATCTGCAATCTAGTCATAACCTGCTATAATCAGTACAGGGCATGATATACATACCCCAGTTATCTTAGTAAAATATCTAACTATTATTTAAAACAAATTACACAATCAATTAATCTTGTAATATCTTTTTTTCCAGATGGTTCAATATTAGCTGTTGGATGTGAAGATGGCAATATTTATATATGTGGATCAAAGAACCATGGTTATACTTACAAAATACACACTGTTCTTAAGGTGATAAAACTTGAAAAATACATGTAAAATAAAATTTAACATATAAGGTAGATTTGTAAAATTTCCAATTTACAAATAGTTTTAAATTAAACTTAAATGAATAAATCAAAATATACTACAATCCTACTTTGTGGACTTTCAAGCGAATTCAGTACTATAATAATTAAAAATTTAATGAAATTAGAAGGAAAAAATATATAATCATGAAAAGAAGGTTAAATTGCGCTTTATGTCCCTTACTTCGCCAACTCACGTTTAAAATCACACTAAACAGCAAATAGAAACTTTATTTATTAATATTCAACACAGAAGCACATTAAGAGTTAAGGGAGATATTTGCAAAGCAAATAATAGAAAATTTCATTGCATTAGCATTTTTTTTTACGAACACATAAATTAAATGCATCATTATTTATTTAGAATAATGGTCCAATCATGCAGATGGATTGGTCATCAGATGGAGAATACTTGCAGTCTTCATATAGGAAAGCAAATTTTTTCGAAGTATCTTTATGTAAGTATTCAATTACTTTATGTGTGTAGAATAATATATATTTATATCATTATATATATTTTCCAAACAATGACATATTTGCATTCACACAGCAAAATTTATGAAAAATAAACGAAGTTCAATACTTAATACAAAAAGTTACCTCATGAAATGACTGAAATTCACATTTCAATAATTTTTGATATTTAGGTATAAAATTCATACCAATCTAGTCACATTATAATTTTCAGGGAAAGTGTCGGAAACAAAGAAAATAAGCTCATCTCAATCACAAACTATGGACTGGCCACAACACACATGCACACTCTCCTATAATGTTCTAGGTAAGAGAATGATTATAATATTTACCATATCAAAATGTTTTTCTTATAACTTCATCAAATGTTTATGTAATTCTTGTTAAAGAACTTTCAAGCAGAAAAATATTAACTGAATGAAAAAATTTCCATAAATTTTAAAAATTATAGTTTAACATTTATATTGCATGGAGAAACATACATTATCATTTTAAATTGCATAATATAGTGTAAAAAATTAATTAAATGTTCCATTTTTATTGCACTACATAATAAAATCTCATTTTAAGATAAACTTTCTTAAAATGAGAAGATTGATTAATAAACAAATGAACTGTTAAGATATGAAACATCATAAATAATAAAATATGATTAAATGCATATTTTAACATAATTGTGTTTAATATCTTTTTTTATATTTTACTTAAATTTTCTACTTATTTTAAGCAGATAAATATTTGTATTTTCTTAAAAGATTATGAAGCGAATAAATTTAGAGATCCATTGTGGCTCATCCTTAGAAAATAATAATGCAAACATTTATTAAACTGGATTTTTTAATAAGAAATTGGAAAAAAATGCGTCATTGTACTATTAAATTTTTTTAAAGCTAAATTTTCTTTTATAAAAAAATTGCTCACTTTTTAAATGGAATGACTATTAAGCTAGAGCCTGTAAAACTTGCTTGACATTAAAATTATGAATATATATATATATATATATATATATATATATATATATATATAT
>JAPDSC010027430.1:14816-42621 GCA_026290005.1 Latrodectus geometricus
ATATATATATATATATATATATATATTATTTAGCTCTTAAACTATATTTCAAGGTTTTAAGGTTGCAATAAATAATTGGGTTCCTCAAACTATTGGTAGGATAGCTCTTCGTAACAAAAGGTATCAGGTTCGACCCTAGCCACCATTAAATGGGTTTCTGCTGGAATAGTTAGTGGAAGTTTTTCAGGTTTCCTTCCATGAGGTACTGAATTCAGCCCACTATCTATGAGTCCCCCAACTCTTGAATTTAAACAGTCGAAAGTTAATTTAAAAAGGGGATGTTTAAATGTCTTACAACAGCATTCGGCTATCTTCAGTACAGTATTGAAATAACAAATAACTAAAACATTTGCCAGATTTCTTTGTCAATTACTTTTATTTTCTACTTTATATAATTATATATTATATTGACCCTCAATGTATATCAAAGATTATCTGGATGTCTGTAAATAGTTGCTGATAACTTGTGCATGACAAAAATAAATTTACGACATGAAAATATTAAAAATATTTTCAAATTTTCAATCTTAATAAAGATGAATTAGAAAATTATATCACAATCTTTATTTAAATAAATTATTTATCAATTAATCTGAACAATTTTATAATTTATTTTAAATATTTTTAATGTTTGTTTACTTATAGCTTGTTAACATTTATTCATTATTATGCATTAAAATAACTCTAAATTTTGTTTTCTATTGACTTTATTAATTAATAGAAATAGTCGTAAAATTACGTATACTAGATAAATTTTATTAATTAATTGAAACACTCCTTACAATATATAGGCAATAATATTTAACATAATATGAATGACCAATTAACTCATCCACAATATTCCGAACTGAAAAAGTATATATATTCATTTTGTTGATCGCCCCTTCCTCCGAGTTTCTCTTCTTTCTAGTATTTTTTTAATCTATTCCCAAAGAAAAAAAATAAGTATGAGAGGTTCTCGCATCGTCTGTCGAGATCTTTACAGCAATCATTTCAGATTGTATGACATCAATATGTAGTCTTTAAATACTGTAGAAAATAATGCATCCAACAATTAGATTTTATAAACATTTTATATTAAATAAAATATGCGAACATGAAATGTTTAAGTCATAACGTTTTGTGATGGGAAGTGTACACTGAATAGCAACTAGCGTCAAGTAGTGTGCAATACCACTTTTCCTCTTCATGACAACAGCAATTCGTCTTGTTATGGACTGAATAAAACACTGAAAGCGATGGGAGGTCATACATATCCAAAACATTTGAACAATTCCCACAATTTATGAAAATTGATAGAAAGTAGTCGAAGCCCAGAGCATCATTTTCAAATGCATCCTCGATGTGTTCGATTGGTCGAAAACAAATTACCAAACCTGCCAGAAAAACACATGAAAGTCTGTGAAATGTTCATCTAACTATTTCGATACAATTTAGGACAGACAACACAATCCATTGTCTTGTTTAAAGACAAGTGTTATAGATGTTTAAAACTAACATATTGGGACAGATTGTCGTTAAGGTTATCCTAGTACTATTCACACGTAATAAACTATTACTAAAGAACAATATCAGTACAAGTGAACACTTGTCATACAAATATTCCATATATAATAACTTCAAATGTCCCATGTAGATAGAAAGGATCTATCGTTTTATGTATGTTAAGTGGTTACATATAAAAAGTGAATAATAATAACTAGAAACCATGTATAAATTCAATCAATCAATTCAATAATCAGTTTATTCATTGCAATGAGACTAGAAAAATAAACATTCCTCATTTTACTCAAATAAAAATTATAACATAAAGCCAATTACTACAGTAATTACTTGGTTATAGAGATTAAATGTAAAAGAAAGTAAAAAAATGTCACCCGTTCTTAACAGTTATTATTCATGGGAGGGAGAAGTTATATTTGCAATATCAGTGATAGGGGATTTCTCAAGCAAAATTAAAGAAAACATTTTTTTATGACTTTGCTCACTAGGTAGAGGACAGTTAGACAGATGAGAGAAATAGAAGTCTTGAATTTGGAAGTCCATCAATTTGAAAAAATGACTGTTCGTTGGGCCTCAAAAGGTAAACTCCATACTTCAGCGGCGATGATTTTAGATAAAATTCTGGTGGATTCGGCAGCACCTGTGTTTGTAATTAGATATCCAAATTCCAGATTTTCTCCATTTCATTTTGGCAGAATGTTTTCACATATCTTCAACTTCAAACTTTGTTACATTATATATTTTCGAGACTTCCTCTTTTCCTAACGCTATTCTTGTTCCTTCTCTGCATTCTACTCTACCCCACCGGAAGTAGAAAATCGAACTCAAACTCCTGCAATCGCAGGGGGGAATTGTAGCAAGAACCAAAACCAAAGTATTTTGAAAACGCGGGTTGTCAAAAAGATTACGATCAATGTTATGAATGCGGGGGGAAAGAATACAGCATAAAGCAAAGCAGTCAGTAAAAAATTAGATGTACACCAAAATTATGTAATCACATCACAATGTACTTTTTTTGCAGTCATCAGACGAACTCTCGTAAAATTACTGTCTACATTGAGAGGATATGGTTTCGAAGTGTGGCAGCAGCATTAAATCAATGGACGATGTCTAGCACTATGACCGCCTTTCTATTGTAACAATATAGGCTACCCTAAAAGTCTTTTACTTACTTTGTCCACGGAAATCGATTGTGACATTGATGTTTTTAATGAAATCGATATACTCATGGACATTCCTGTCACAATGGTACGTGAAAATTCGAATACTTTCACTTCTAAAATAGAGATATAAAATTTCCGGGAATTTTGTATCATGAGAATTTACTCAGTAGTTTTGAAAATAAACCGAGAATTTTGAGGAAATAAAGTTAATTAACCATATTTTGTTTAATGGATTATTTCGCCTTACAATCCATTAAACAAAATATAGGCTAGCATACATGAAGCGAAATGAAGTAAATTACTTAATCTTTATGCAAAAAAATATATATTCTATTTTTAAGTACGAAAGTTAAAGTTTCATGTTTGACACAAAAATACTAATTAAAATAAAAATATCTTTAGTATTCAGGGAAAAAAAAATTATTTTATAGAACTACCAGAACAAATGTACACATTTATGTTTATTGTAAATTCATGCTTAGGAAGAAAGAAAAGAAGTGTAATTTTCTCAAACATTAATTTTTAAAATTATTGTAAATTGTTTATTAAAGCTAAAATGCTTTCTTTTCATGGAAAATTAATATCCTTAGTTTATTAATAAGGAGAAAGTGTATTATATACCTTAAAAACAAACAACTGAAAAATATTTAAATATAAATAGTAATGCTCTTTACTGGCAAGTTAGAAAAACTTTTCAAAATGTAACTTTTTCAATGAATTTTAAAGTATCTTACTGAGGAAAAAAAAAATCTTTATTTTAGTATTTCATAAGAAAAATAAATATTTAATTTTTCATATATTGTGAGAAATTCAAAATTCCTGTTAGTTTTCAAAATTTTCATAAGAATGAACCTGGTTTTTTCCTACATTTACAAGCCTACTTTTGTTTTGGCTATTATTGATATCCCAAGAAGCAATCTTTATTTTATCATATTGCTGATTATATCATTTGAAAATCTCTTCCTATCTTGTGTATATCTCAAAACGCATGTTAGTTATCCATAATTCAACTGCTTTTCAGTGTGTTTATAACTAATGATTGTGAAAATAAGAATAAGATAAGGATAGCATTGCAATTTATTAAAGTGATGTAGTCCGATGATCAATTATTTTATATAATTGAAAATTTAATTTATAAAAAAATTCATAATTCAAAAGTAAAATCATAAAGAAATATGTTCTTATTATACAAATTAAAATACTTTAAGTGTTTTTACCATTTTTTATTGTATACTGGCCTCTAAAAGTTAAGAAACAAGCGTTTATTATTGTTATTATTATTAATTGAATGAATGTAGAAACACCAAATTGGGATGATATGAGGACAAAGCAAGTATGCTTTGATTCAACATAGAAATTTACCTACGAAAAATGCATTAATGATTTCCAATCAAAAAAAAAAAAAAAAAAAAAAAAAAAAAAAAAAAAAAAAAAGCAATTTCCCTGGAAAAGTCCACTTTTGGAAAAAGAATAATCAGTTTTATGTTGTAAAATGTCAAAGAAACATAACAAAAAAAAAGCTTTCATAAGGGATATGTGTAGCCCTAGTCAGAATGTATTGATGGTATCGATTTTCCATGCTGTCAATTAAGTTACCTGTTACTGAAACTAAAAACAAAGACAAGGCACAGACTACTTTCCATAGACCTTGGAGGGAAACTTAAGGCAGCAATCTGACTACCAAGATAGTTTCACAGGTGCTCTATGGAATTCAGGTCTGAAGATCAAGCTGGCCGTTCCATTTACTCTCAACCATGGTCTCAATATATTCCTCAACAAACACAGCTCAATGAGGCCGTGCATTACCATCCACCAGTATGAAATCACAGCCAATTCCAGCAATAGGACATGTATATCAAGAATTAAGATATCTTACACCAGTAACAGCTTCTCCCTAAAACATATGCAGGTCAGTATGACCAATGTATGAGATCCCTGCTCAAGCTATTATTCCACCACCATAGTGTTAGGTTGATGGTATCAGGTGTTTTGTTCTCTCCAGATCAGTACACCTGCTGAATTGCTGTCCCGTGTGGATCTGGATTCTTTTGTAAAAAATACAAAAGTCCATTTGTCATAGGAATGTATTTTCTAGCCCAAGATAAGCAGGTCTTTCTCTGCTGTTCGGCGAGGGGAAAAATACATATAAGTAGTAGCCCTGCATAGGGAAAATTCATTTGCACCATACTAGTGGATATTCTACTTCCTGATGCCACAGAGTAGTCTGAAAGAAGTTGCAGCACAGAACTGCTTCTTCTCCTTCTGGCTGAAAGAGCTATAAAACAGTTTTCAGTAGGAAATGTTGTTCCTGATCAACCAGGAAGATGTCTTCTGAATATCCTAGAATATGTCTTTCAAACACAGTTTCATTTGATATTGATTCCAGAAACAGTGGATTAAATTGTGAAACACAAAGACCACTAAAATTTTAAATGGAGTGTAGACTTCAAACTGAGTTCGAAAATTATCTAATTTAGTCTATTACTATAAAATCGTGCTTTATTACCTTGATTCATTTGCTGTATTTCTTTAAGACTTTCAATTTTAATTATAAATAAGTCCATTTTTATTCCTTTATAACATTATGTCAATCAAAATGAAAACAGATTAGAGATATTTTTAATTCATTTTAAATAAATAAAATTTATTTTATCATTAAATTAAAATATTAAGCGAGCACTAAAACAAAGAATAAAAATTAATACTTACATAACTGGAGTTTTTTTTTTTTGTGTGCGCTTTAGTTTTACAAGTTTTCAAATTGATCCACAGAACAAATAAATTACAGAATCTGATATTTTACTGAAATTATTTTTATAATATTTATACTGCTTTGTTTCTCAAATATCTAACTCTCATTTTTTGAATTATTGATGGCATTTACTAACTTTTTAAATATCATAGTTTACTTACACAGTAATTGATTTATTTAAGTTTTACTAAAGTCATTAATTATAAATCAATGCAAGTAAACACAAAAAACTTTTTTTTCATGGCAATCACCAACATTTTAATTTTAAGAGCATTTAAATTTGGGAAGATTTACATCTTCCCAAATTTAAATGCTGTTAGACAATAGAAAAGCACAAACAATAGAAAAAACACTAGATTTACAAATTTAAAATTTCTGCATTTTCAACAATATATTTCATATAAATATGAACATAATTAGTCTTAATTTGCAACTGTCAATTACTTTTCACACAAAAAGAGTAATTTGACTAGTATTCTAAATTACTGCAACCTTGTAAAAGGTTGTTTTAGGTTAAAGATAAATTTGTGAAATTCTGATCAAAAGGGCGGAATGTGAAATAATTTTGTCACCAGCAAGATAAAAATTATTGATAATACATAACAGATTCTTTAATTAATTATGAAAACTGTATATGTATATATATTTCTCCTAATTAATTAGGATATATGTTAATAAAAAGCAGGAAATGTTTTTAGTTGCACTTTATTTTAGTTGGACTGATGTTCCCTAACTTATCAAAATAAGCAATTTTTATAACTGCTGACAAAGAAGATAAATTTCAATCGTTTTAGTTGATATAGAATAACTAATAAGATTCATCAAATTTAATTTTATATGATGCACTACAATTTCAAATTCACAACTAAAAAAAGTGAATGTAAAAAGTAAAATTTATATATTAAAAGTAAGATATATTTGTAACAATGAAAGAAATTCTGAACATTCTTCAGGTATATGGAAGCGAATAAAAGGGGTTTTTTACTTAAGCTGTCACAGGAAACAAGCAAAAATTGCAACCGGTGCTCAAGATGGATACTTAAGAATATTTCCCTATCCATATAAAGAAAATGACCAAGTAAGTTTACACAAATCTAATAGTAAATACATGACAATGATTATTATTTTTTTATCACATTTTCAATAGAGCTATCTTCAATGTTGGGAAAAGTAGAACTTTTATATTTCATATATCAATCCAATACAATTACATAAACAGTGAGAGCAAAAATCAAATTTTGAAAAATATTGAATAAAACAAAAATTAAATATTAATTTTAATTGCTCTTTTTTTCACTTAATCACTCATTTTAATCCTCAATATTCTGAATTACTTAAAAAGTAATTTATTAAAAAATATTGAAAATTAAATGCTCTTGTTGCATAAATTGTATCATAAAAAATGTAATGATTTTTGTAATGAACTGAAAATGTAAATGTATATAGATTTAAATATTTTGTTAGTAGAATTAAATCAATGTTGGAAAATCCTAATTTATCTATACACATTTCTATTTATTATACTTATGTTTTCATTGATATATGCTTTTTTTTACAGTCTCTATTGTATTTAGTCACTTCTTTATTCACCAAGATACTATTAGTGAATGTGTTACTGAAATATATTAAAATATTTTATGTTGCCAAAACTATTTTAAAAATCTTGTATTTCATAAAATAATATAAAAAAATATGGATAAAGTAAATATATCATATGAGTGAAAAAGCTATAAAAGCAATAAACCTTCATTTATTATACATTTAATTAACTCATATTTTAATGCCAATTTCAACTGAAATTTCCTTTTAACAAAAATACTAAAATAAATATACTAAGAAAATAATGTTAGCAAATTTGCCCAATGTATTTCATAACACAAATATATGGTCCTGAATATTTCACCCACAACAAATTAATAATGCTGAACTACATTTTGGAAAAAATTAGAACACATAGGAAACTTTTACTTTTAAAAAAACTAACCAAATGTTAAATGGATTCAGTGTTTCAGATATACTAATTAATAAACAAAACATATATGACATAAACAAACAAACATAAATATGCAGTTTTAAAAAATTATTAACTTACTTACCAAACCTATAAACTCAGAACTATTTAGGGCATTTTCAAATCATTAAACCAGATTCTTCTTAAATATCATTAAATAAAAATTACAACAATCAAACAAAACAGTAACAACAATCAAACAACCATTTATTTATAAATGTTAAAACCTTCTTTGACAAATTTTAAAAATTTTACTTCATAAAATGAATTATATGCAATTTCAATAAATGCTCATTTCATAAATGAAACATTGCTTTTGGTTTATATATAAACGTTAAAACCTAAACTTATAAAGCAATTGTTAGAATTGTTTTTAATTTAACCAAATATTACATATTTTATTCACTAAGAGCTTTTAAAAATTATTCAGTCCAAAATTAAAGAATAGCTTAATATATTTAAGAATTTTTTAAATTTATAATATAATTAAAATAATTATTATTAATAACTACCTTTGAATAGTATGAATGTAATCAGCCATATTTAAAGTATATCTTAGGAATTTTATACAATGCCTGAAAATAATTTTTTACACGTAACCAATATAGGTAAATTGAGTATAAAAAATTTCATTAATTCTCAGATTATTTGATTTCAAATTGTATTATAACTTTTTCGTTTATATTTTTTAAATTTTTTTTATTATAAATTGTTCTCTTTTTTTTTTCAGTCTGCATATGATGAATGCAAGCAAAGTTCACAACCGATAAATGTGGTTCGATTTTTAAATTCAAATAATGTACTATCCTGTTCAGCAACAAATATATCAATCTGGAACATTAAAAATTAAAATATATATCTATAATACATTAATAATATTTTATCTTCAATATTATTTTAAATGAAATGTAAATGAAAAATTTTTAAATAAATAAACAATGAAATTTTTTGTTCCATTTGAAATTTTTAATATTTTATTCATTTGAATGTTAACATTCAGTTATCTAGTTATTTTTTTGTTTATTCAATATAGAAAATAAATATTGATTATTTATTTGTTATTCTAACTTTTTTCATAATTATTCATAGTAAATAAAACATAATTTCATAAAATAAAAATAATAATAATTTTGACAATTAAATATATGTTAAAAAAAATATAAGAATTGTCACTAAATAAAAATATCCTCAGTGCTTATGAATAAAAAATGCTTTCAAAAGTAAATAATTTTCAAAGTTGACTTTCAAGTTATATAAAACATGATCATGATCAGTTTTTATAAAACATGATCATCTTTTCTGAATTTTTTGATTAAAAAAATATTATTTGAAACAGAACTCTGATATTTATTCTAACGTTTAAAAAATGTAAAAATGCATTTTTCTAAAAAAATAAAAAATAAAAATGCATACAAATATAAATAATTTTGTACTTTTTTCCCGTAATTGATAGGAAAATTTTTTTTTTTCTTTTCAGATCTTTAAATAAATGCTTTTCCATAACATCCATATATACAAGACTTTAAAAATTATGAATACACTTTTTCCAAACCAAATTTTAACCACTAAATATTTCTCTCACAAGGTTCTTTGTATGGATAGTCAATGTATTCAAATATTTCCTCTTCTGAATTAACTGGCAAAGGTTCACCTGGATTACCTACAAATATTAAACTGGTTACAATAAAAAATTTAATATGAGAGAAGTATATTAAATTTCAATAAGAACATATTGTCAGAAAAATAATTCCTTCATATAGTCTTATATATATATTATGATTTATTTTAAATTACAAAACATATTTGATATAAAAGTGTAATGAAATCCACATAAAATTTTTTAAAAGTTAATAGAAACTGTAAAAATAAATCTGGGACAGTACAATCCTAGAATAAAAATTAAACAGAATGAATAATTACCATAATTATATAATGTAAAAAGTTTAATGCCAATGAATTTTAAATTTGGTTATCTTATCAATGAAATCTTGTAACTTTAAAATAATATGTGTGAGAAAGAAAGGTCTTCAGTGAATATTAAACAAGCATGACAATATTTAAGCTAAATATGATGTATGCATTATTATTTATGTCATACTTAAATAATAATGTATACATTATTTAGTTTAAATATTTTTAATTTATATAATAAGTCATATTTAAAAATAATATAATAAGTCATACTTAAATTATTATTATACATTATTTAAGTATGTCTTATTACATTAAAATATGACTTATTATATAAATTAAAAATATTTAAACTAAATATGGTGCATACATTATATTTAGTTTAAATATTTTTTATAAAAAGAAATTCTGCATATAATACTAAGTTAATTGCTAGAATCTTTTTTTGTTATTGAAATGTTATAAAAAAATATGATTAATGGATAAAAGATATAGTAATGAAGAAAAATATGCATTTTTCATTTACATAAGTATAACATGACTATAGTACAATAAAATTTAAGACTGAATTTAAAAAAGGTGCTATTGAGAAGCTTATTTGCTTATTTATAGCAATACAGTTAATTTAAAGGACTATTGCATACAATACAAACAAAAGAATAAAACCAAATTTTTAACTTAAAGCTCATAATAATTAAATATATTTTTGGAAGTATGAAAATTTTTTCTGTTAATATATTAAATTATAATATGCAATAAAAAAATAACAATTTTTTAGATATGTCTTACATTTATAATTCAACGTATTTTGTTTTACATAAAAACTGGTAAATAAATATCAAAGAACAAATCCAATAATTAATGTTTCTGATGCATTGTTATTAATGGAACTTATATAACACTTTAAACTGGTTTTAAAACCTGGAATACTAAATTTGTTGATTAGAAAGATAAATGAACTTTATATCAAACTTTTAAAAATTTAAATTCTATTATTCAATAATAATGCTTCTGGTTTAGATTTTACAGACTTTGAAAATAATTTACTTAATGCTCTGAAAAAATACTGCATTCATAATAAATAACACATTTTAAAATAAAACCTCTGCTTCCTATAGGGCGGAGACAATATTCATTCAAAGTAAAGCCTTTTTCTAAAGCGTGTGCTCTCATTTGTTGGTTGAACAAATTACTTCCAGTGAAATATAATGTAGCACAAAAATATTGATCACAAGGGAAAACTCTGAAAAAAAAAAAGAATAATTTCATTTAAGTTGACAGTTAATTTAATTTCATTTAAGTCACATAGTATAATGATACAGATAACATAAAAATGCAATCAAAATAAATCAAATAAAGATTATGAAATTTGAGTTAACTTCAAGAGAAGTGGAAGAACTAATCGTTAAAATAGGAAAACTATTTCAGTGGCATAGAAATTCTTTTGTTATTACATTTGTCATAATATCCAAAGACAAATGATTTTTAATTAATCATTAACTCTGAATTATTAGATAAATATTGTTCCAGTAACAGCAACCTTGTATTGATAGTCACCAAATAAAATAAATAATAATAACTATGAATTTATTTAATGAAAACATAAAAATCAAATATCTAGATATTATTAATGCTTAAGATATCATTATTCATTGCAACACATGATAGAACAAGTGAGAGAAATACATTTTACATGTGAAGTCAATGTAGATAACAGTCAAGTAAATAAATCCACATAGAGAACAATCAGATTAAATATTAAAGGTACTTTTAAAATAACACATTATTTCATGTTTAATAAAAAATCATGGAAATGTTTCAACCAAACTTCCAACACATCTCTTAAAAAACATCTGGAAAGAAGCAATGAAAGAAAGCACTCCTTATTTCCAATAGGTAGTTGGGATAAAATGCAACTTTAAATTGATAATATTAGAGTTGAATCTATACTTTTACCATTTAAAAGCAGTTTTGTCCAATTCACCTTTTCAGCATTTTCAAAAAAATTTCGATATGAAGTTGATTTAATTTTTACAAGATTGTTTTGATAATGTGATAGTTCATTGAGAAATGTACATTCATGATAATATACAATACATATACAATCATGATCAATAAACCATAAGAATAATTAATTAGATGCTGAGAATAAATTTGACAACAAGGTCTTCTTTCCATAAAAAGCTTAATTTTATTTGTTCAAGTGTCACCCAAAAATTTATTCTCACCTTTTCAGGCATAAATAAAATTGTGTATTGTTACAAGTTTTGAGTTAAAATGATACTACAGAAAATGTAAAACAGTTTTTAAATATTTGTAAAAATTTACTTATATAATATTGGGTTGGGGAAAAAGTAATCCATTATTATTTTGGTAGAAGGCTGCAGTGATTGGATTATAAAGTGTCGATCAAGCAATTTCTGATTTATGCTCATTGAAAAGACAGGTGACATTTCATATTAAAAATATTTTTTTGCTCTTTTTTGTTTGGTTCATTAAAGAGTGTTAAAATACATTCAACAAAGAGAAATATTCAGTACATTTTATAGCTTTTCTTTGATAAAGGTTAAAATACTAGCTAGGCAATTGAAACTATGAATAGTGATTATGGTCCCGACACTGTAAAAGCCAATTATGTATAATTTTGGTATATCATCAATTCAGTTCCAGTATTCTTTGTTAAAGAAGCACCTCACAAGGGTGCCGCCGAAATTATTAACAAAATATAATAAATTATCAAAATTATCACTTATTAACAGTAGTAATTCACTACTCTAGGTAATCCATATCCTAAAGAGTTACACCTAAACTCCATTGAGGGCCTATCAGACTTTATAAACAAAGTAGGTGACCCAAGACAATGGAACTAGGAAAAAATTGGGCTTGGAGCATGGTACAAAATGCAACAATGCAGAGGTGCCACATATCTGACAATCTCAAGAGAAGAAGAAGAAGAACAGTAGTAGCATTGTCCAAAGCCTACAATTCAAATTTAAAACAATTTTAAACTTTTCATACTGAGTAAATCCGAAACAAATTACATAAAATTCACGTAAAAATAATGAATTTCTTTTCTCTCATCCTAATATCTAATGAATGTATTTAATTTCTTCTTTATTTCTAATTGAAAATTTTAATAAATAAATATCTAATTAATGCCAATTAAATCAATTTAAAGTTAAATATTTTCAGAACCTTATAAAAACTAACCTTATCTTTTTACATTTTGTACAAAATATTTTTCTTTAAAAAGATACAAAAAATAATGCATTACAAAAGATTCAACAATTAAATATAACAAGAAATTATTATCTAAATCAAAGTTTTATAGATCAATGACTAGATGAGCAATAAATGTTTTCTCAAATTAATTGAATTGGAATCGTACATTTTTTATTTCTCAGAAATATTCAACAAGAATATTTAAATATACTAAAAATAAACTAACCGAATATCGATCCTTCTAAAGGGATGATTATCATCAAGACGACAAACACCCTATTTAAATAAAATGAAAATATCTTTAAAATATTAGAAATAAGAAATGTAAACTGTTTAAGTATGTTGAAGTTAAATTAATTTATAATATACCTTGATAAGACAATAATATTTTGCTTTTTTATGTTAGATAAGAAACAAAAACACTTTAGTAAGTATCATCCACAATCTTTACAGCATAAGACTCCAAAGTCTTATGAAATTTAAATATTAGTCACCATAACATAAATAGCATAATTAAGAAAAAATAAGAAACTCAATTTTTAGTGATTTATAAAAAAAATCAAATAAGCTTAAATTCAAGTACTTTAACACTCATTGTGTTTATCATATAAAATTCTTTGAAATTTCCAGAGCACTGTTCTTTAAGAGAATCTTTTTAAGAAATTTTTCAGTTTAAAAAAAATTAGCTATTTTCCAAAACAAACATTTGGGTTCAAAAATTATGAATATTTAACTGAGAGCAAAAACAAAGCTTTGACTCAAAAACATTTTCATCGAGGTCAACAATTACAAAAACCTTCAGTGCAATTTATTTACATACCTTTTCATCATTTTCAGTACTAAAATCAACATTTCAAAGTAAAAGAAATCTAAAATATAAAGTAATAATTCATTTATTAATTAATTTTTTTTAAATAAACTTTTTGTTTCACAAAATTACAGTTAAAATGTTGATTGTTACAACATTTAGTGCAACATTTAACAAATTGCAAATTTTGTTTCATTAATAACTTGTTTGGGATCAGTATTCAAAATCTTGGTGACTTTAAAACTTCAATCTGTCATTGTAATTTTGCCTCTCAAATTTTTATCAACAGCTGGATTTCTATAACCCGGTTTTGTTACTTTGATTAATAATTTTGTTACTTTTGTATTTTTAATTTTGATTTATTATTATAAATAGTATTTTGCCTTTAAATATTTTTTTTTTCAAATTTCAAACATATTTTAAAATACTTTAGTAATAATAAATAATTTTAATTTATAGTAATTTTTAAAATTTTGTTCACAATATAATAAAAACCAGGACTTTATGAATGAAACTTTTAAAAATGTTAGAAATGTTTTCATAGCAACGGCACAATCCAGATAGTAGATTTTGCAATGAATACAAATTAATATTGTGAGCAAAAAAATACTTAAAAATTTAAGCTTGAAAACCAAAGTATAAAAATTTCAAGAATCTTATTTAATTTGTTACACATAATAGCATTAGTAGTTTTGAAATTTATTCCCAACTGATTATAAATTCAAGAATTAATGAAAGTAACAAAAAATAATGATCATATTTGACCATCTTATGTAAAGCCCAAGGATAAAATTAATTGTTCATTAAAGATAATTATGGCCATCAATTTTTAATCTATAGTTGTGGATAAATGCAAATTATGAATTTTATAAATCATTGCATGTCTCAGCTGAAGTGAAGCAAAATCAGAGTAGTCAGTTATTAAATTGTAGTTTAAGAGTAAGACATTATTTTATGCATCCAGTAAATTGATAATATTTAACAAGCGGTACTCATTCTATGCAATTGGAAAAAAACATGCATAACTTTTTATTTCATATCTTCTAAAAATAAAAGATTTATATGAAGTTCTCACATTTTAAAACCATTTTTGTGGATGTGCTTTACAGAATTAGTTGCGCTTTTATTTAATCTACATAGATTTTGTCCTCTATTAATAAAATTTTTATCACCTAAAGTATTTAAATAAAATAATAGATAACACAAGATGAGCTAAAAGCAATTGATATATTAAAACATTTCAGTCATGTTATAAAAATTTATATTCTATTGCAACATGCATTCTTATGGAAATATTTCTTTTTTTAAATAAAAAGTCATCAACAATATTCTATATTTTCTGCAATTATTAGTGCTTAACAAAATGTAAAGAAAACAATATGAAATACAGAATTTTTGTCAATACTTTAAAATCCTTTTTCAATGAGCAATTTAAAATATTTTAAGTGAGTAATATATAATATTTCAGTTTCTTTAAGCAATGCCACATAACATTAAAAATAGGATAAAGTTTTAAATCAAATAAGAGGTGCCTTGGTTTTGCATTAATGACTTTTAAAAAAATTTAAAAGGATTCAATAACACATTGTTAATTTTTTATTTCATTTATTTATTTACAAATTTACTAAAGCATTTTTTGTAATTTTTAAATATGAATTTTTTAACAAACTATAAAAGCATAATTTAATTTTTTTATATTCCACTTAACTATTTCTCTATTTTCATTCATACATCAATTAAATTGAATAGAATTTATTTAATTCTCCATAGTTGAACTTGTAAAGGAAACTTTAAACTTTGGGAAAATATTTTTTAAAATGCATATATTTTTTAAATAAATTAATGCAGTATAATAAAATCCAGAAGATATGTCCTATCTTTTAAGGACTCAAATGAAATTTTGGTATCCAAGAATGGAAGATGAGAAAAACTTTTAAATAACTAAATTTTATGGATTTATTTCTTAACTAAAAATGATTTTTAACTTTTCTAAATTAATACTTAATTTTTATGTAATACTTATGTATTATTTTTCGATAAAAGATAAATAATTCATAACAATGTTTAACAATTGCGGAATTTTTTAAAACTTATCTTCTCATCATTCCAATAAAATTCAAACTGAGATGCATTAAAATATAATCTCTAATTTCATTTTAAATGTAATTTACTATATTGAAAACTTAAAAATAATTTTTGAAAAAAAAAGTACCCCAAAACATTTTGTTGAATGATATGAAACATTTTAAAGATATTTAAGCAGTTAATATTTCTCAACAAATTATAAAATAAAATTAAATAGATATTTCTGAAAAATGTTTACAAAATACTCTAAAGCTGAAAATTTTTATAAAAAATCAAATTAATAAATGATATGCTAAATAAAAGGGATTTTTTGGTTTTATTTGCATAAGTGATTTCTTAATGTCAATAAAATTTCAGAAATACAAATAAACTTCAAAGTTCACGAGGCTTTTATAAAAGGAAGGAAAGTAGAAATGTGCAAAAATTCCAATTACTTACAGCATTTTACAATATATAATCTGCAGCAGCATATTATCTGCAAGACCTTTTTTATTTTTACAAAGGAGTAGTTACTTTTATAGAAATATTGTTTTATTACTTTGAACTTTTAATATTATAATTTATTTAAAACATGTAGCATAAAATGATATATAGAAAATTACAGAAAGAAAATTGTACCATAAACTTAGCATCACCAAGTGACAATGTTTCATTAATGAGTCCAGCATTTTCTAATTTTGTAACAATAGCTTTTAAAAGATGTGGCTGCAAAACAAAATATATAAAACAATTAGTATGTTAGAGAATATATATTATTCTAGTGTGAGTAATATTTTTTTAGTTAAAACAAATAATATTAATGCACTTAGAAGTTTTATATAGGATTATTGAAACTGACACTTTATTTACCTTATTTATATCAACTGTACTTCACAAATACATTTACTTATGTTAATTAATAAGAAATTTATGAATTTTTTCTGAGAAAATGAAGAAACAAGATTTATCCAGTGCATGGTCATTAGCCCCACTATGTTTAATGTTTAAATCAATGTCTGGCAATTTCATATGCCAAATTGATGCAACTCTTTTTTGAGGACGAGTTAATTTTTTAACTAAAACAAATAAAGAAAAGTTAAAATCACTTAAATGGAATTTTAAATTCAGCCGTACAGAAGTTGAAATATTGGTATTTTAAAAATAATGAGAGTTTATCTGGATAAAGTCAAGAGACAATTTTTTCCTTTTAACAGACAGCCCTTAATTACTACATTAATTTACAACACATATCTTTTAAGGCCAATAGACATTTATTTTAGGTGCAAACTTGATTCCTTTAAACTGGAGAAAACATTACAACATCCTTACCAAAACTTAGTGAAGATTAACTATCTTAAAGTGTCAACAGGTATTAAGTAAGGTTGCAATAATATGATATGCAAAATGTGTACTCAACCAGTTTTAAACTATGCTTAAGACAGCACTGAAAAATCTGGTCCAATGCCTTAAAATCTTTCAAAATTTCCTAAAACTAAGCCCTGTGATTAAGACAATAAAACCATTTCTTCACTACCCAGAAATTAATGACCAATACTCAGCCAATGGTAAATATAATTTTAAAAAATGCTTTCCTCATTTTTCTAGATACTTTTTTATTTACTAAGCAATATTTTCTGAGTAAATTTTTATTTTACAAAGTAACTAAAACCTTAAGAATTTTTTTTTTTTTTTGGTATGTATAACTTGCTTAGAACAATAAAAAGAAGATTAAAAACTAAAACAAAAATTGATGTTTTTTTAAAATTCCAGATCATTTTTATACAGATGTGAACCTAAATCTGAAGACAAAGCAAACAGGCAGACAAGAACAAGAACATGTAAGTGGCTTCACCTCAGAAGCTACTGAACAATATTACACTGATGAAGATTGGCTCCATGTCTACACAAAAGGCTCTGATTAACAAGTGCCATGAAATGAGTGCCGGAATTTACAGTAAACTTTTTTTATTTCTACCTTCCTGTTGAAGCATATTAGACACATTTTGATGGACTATCATATTTGTGGTACTTCAGCAACAAACACTCCATTCAAATTCTTTTGAAAAGGCAGTTGTTCTCTGGTTATCTCATATAACCAAAAATACAAAAGCTCATATTTTTAAGAGTGTTGTAATTTTCACATTGAATTTTTCAAATGGAACCTCTTTCCCTATGGAGTTATAAAAATAAAATGGCAGATATGTTAGCCCAAAGGTGGGTGCTGTTCTTTAACAGCCTAAAATGAACATGTGTTATCATTCAATCTTTCTCTTCTGAAGACAATTTTTTAAGGACTGACTTCCAGCAAACACGAAATAGTCCTAGAGCATCTCTGTAGACTCTGTTGTGGAAGATCAAATACACACTGTTGAAATACTTTTTTTAGTGTCTTACTGTGATTTGATTATCTATAAGCTCATTTATATCATACTGGTGTTATAGATTCATATTGCATTCTTTATGTGATTCTAGTTGGTTAATGATCGCAGACCAGTTGAACAAATGTACAGCACTAATTATTCTAATAGAATTGAGAGATACTGAAATTTAGTAATTGATTCAATACTTAAAATTTGATGGCCTAATGGCCAATGTAACTTGTGTTTGATAAGTATTTCAAATGTTTCCTGGTAGTAGCAAGCAGAAAAAAAAATTCAGATTTATCTCTTAAACTTTACTATTTTTGTTCCTTAATATAAGTATTTCATTTCATTATAAGGATATAAAATTTAAAAAATGTGAAATAATTTATAAAAAATTATACTTTATAAAAAAATTGCTAATATGATTAAATGAATAAATTTTCTTCATTAAACAGAAATTTTTACATAGTCTGATATAAATTTTTGGAAAAAAAGTATATATCAA
The DNA here is from genome assembly GCA_026290005.1 of Latrodectus geometricus. Taxonomy (NCBI): domain Eukaryota; kingdom Metazoa; phylum Arthropoda; class Arachnida; order Araneae; family Theridiidae; genus Latrodectus; species Latrodectus geometricus. The sequence continues at coordinate 33,119 of JAPDSC010027430.1, forward strand.
AAATTATTTTTGTACACTACTTAAAATACAAATGACATAGAATAGCAGAAACAAAAATATGTTAGCACAATGATTAAGGTTTCTTTGAAAGAGCACAATGCTTTCAAACAATATAAAATGAGAAAAGGATTGTAAAAGATTTTGCAATATCATTTTATAAAATACAGAAAAGTTTTTAAACAACACAGAATAATACTTCAGAATACTATTTTGTTGAGTTAATTACTTAAAAACTGGTAGTAAATTTTCTCTTTTCTTATAATAAACATGTGTATTATTTCAGAATTTCAGTATTCCTTTTATTAACTTTTTATAAAATATACTCATATAAATGTCTGAAAATAAAAAATATAGTTAATTAGGAAAACATTTTTACTGACCTTTTTAGCATTAAAAGAGGAATAAGAAGGATGAGTAATTAAGATATCAATATCACCACTTTCTTTTGAACCTAAAAATCAATAGATGTATTAATATAAGATTTCCAAAATCAAAGTAATGAGAACATGGACAAATCAAATTGCTATGTATATACAATTACATAATTTTTCTAACTTATGTGTGGAATTTTATAGAGATTAAAAGTTTATAATATACACTAATATACTTTGAATATTAAAATATAAAATTTATTTCCTTTTCTCATTTCTTCCCATTTCTCATTTCATTTTATTAAGCATATTTTTATAATTTGTAATGAAAAAAGATGACTATAGCAAAACAAACTATTATACAAAATCTGTAAAATATTTGTTAAAAAACTATTTACATTACTTACTTAAAAGTTTTTTTTTTATAAAAAAGCTGAAATAGTAAGCAGTTAAAAACCACATTTATTTTCCACCATAAACTCACTTTTGTTTCCTTATGTCGAGAAAATGCAATTTTTTTAAATACCAATCATTTATATCAATAAGAGTATTATTGTAAGATAGGTAAATCTATTAATAAACCATGCTCATAAATAAGACTAAATCAGTTTTTAGAAAGAATATGATTTAGCAGATTTCAATTTTGCAAGTTCGAATTTCATCAAGTTACACTTGTGTTTTAATTTGTTTCAAATGTGTTTGTCAAATGTGCTTCATCCAAACAAATGAAAAAGATTTAAAATAGCAATGTAATATAACTTAAGATTAAAGGAGATCACTGCTATGATGTTAACAAGAATAACTAACACAACTTTCCATTAATTAAGAAATCAAAATCTCTCACACATACACACAATTATCAAAAAATATAACTACAAATATAAATATTCCACAAATATAAATTTTAGTTTCATTGCAAAAATTATTATTATGTAATTCAAATTAAACTAATAAAAAATATTTAATTTTGTCTTTTGTAAATTATTTTTTTTTTCCAATAGTCTTTAAAAATCTGTTTTAAAGCTAATCTTTGTATCATATTTTATTTAATAAGTGCTATAATTAACTATATTTATACTGATTGATTACAAGATAGCAAATAATAAAAAATTTTTTAGCACATTTTATTCCCTTATATTTGTAATTTGTTAATTATTATATCACATTAACTGTAAACTATTTTGATTCATCAATTATCAATGCTTCATCTATAATTATCCAATTTTTAATTTCATGAAATAAAAAGTATTTTTTTAATTCTTAATACCTAGTTTTATATACTTATAAATCTAAATAATAGTTTAAATTGAAAAAAGGTTATAAAGTTTTAAGAAAAGTTAGAATTATATCCTGATAATAGTGGAGTAAATCTAAAATTATAGAAAAAAATTAAAGGACATAAATTATATCAACGTAAATATTTTTCATTCACTTTTATTTTCATGAAAAAGGATTATGATAAATAATATATGCAGGAAATTCAAGTTAAAAAATTCTTATTCAAATGCAAATTCATTACCTAAATAATTTTTTAAGTACATCAAGTCTAAGTAGTTGGTATCTAATTAGCACTTTTCTTAAATTCAGCAGCTAATGAAATATAAGCATATATTTTTATTAATTTCAGAACTAAATTTCATTAAATAGCTTAGAATTGATTTTAGATTACAAAAGGTACTAATAAAAATGCACTCTGCATATCGAAAGTGATGATAAATAACCCATGATTTCCAATTTATTCTAAAAAAAGAATTAAAATTATGAAATTTGTTATAAAATTTCCCAGTGAAAAACGTCTTATGAAAAATATACTTGAAAGTCTTATGGATTTTCATAGTAATTCAGTATGAAAGGCCAGAAGACTAGAATATTTGGATATTATTATCTGCAAACAATCATGAGATCTCAACTAACACAAGCAGCAATAGTCATACACTAAACCACAAACCTGGAAGGCTGCAATTTGACTGTTATTAAAACGTGTTACTAAGGATTTTTCTTTTCTAAACAAGACATCAATTTTTCCCCAAAACAAAATATTTAAATGTGAGTCATGAGAAACATGTAGTAAAATTTCTTCACCAATGCACTTAATAGATGTAGTTACCATTACTTATTTTAAAATAAATGCATTGAAAAGCTTTTGTGTAACACACCATCTTTTTCTTAATAAGTAAATTTCAGAGAGGTGTCTCCTTTTTAGTATAGTAATTTTAATAGTTACTAATGTACATAGCCAGTATATCTGATATCTCAGTGAAAGATACCTACTTTCTCCAGAAATGCACAAGTATAAATTCGAATATTCATCTAGAATAAATGAAAATTTTTGGTTTTTAATCTGCAGCAAAGACTTTTATCCATGAGCTAAACAAGCTGCTTTGTTTAAATGTCTGAGTTGTAAACCAAATTTGTAATAGTTCTTAAGAGTAATTTTTCTTAAAGAATTTCAAAATAACATGTGATTCTATAATAAGGAATTTTATAAATATGTTTATGAGTTATTACTTTGAAAAAAAAAATTTGGAGCTATTAAAAAGCCCAAAAATTGATGACTGAAAGAATAAATAACAGTAAATAATTTGTTTATAATTATCCAATCAGGAATTATAAGTCAGAGTCAAAACTATTTTAGAAGTTTGGAAAAGAACACATTGAAGCAATATAAAATTGAGAAGAATAAGTAGTTTATGAGCTATCTTCATTAATAGCAGAATAATTCATATTTGATAATGTATGAAGTGTGCATGAATTATTAAGATTACAATTTTTGTTGCCACTTTCTGGTCTTTACAATTTCAAAGTATTAAAGCAGAGCTGTCATCTGTCCAATGTCTATTTTTTAGCTCATTAAAATTGCTACTGAATAAAAACATGGATTATGACACATAAACTCATTTATTAACAAGAACAATGCACAATTTCATTAATCAAATATATCAACAAAAGGTGGCGATGTCTTAAATATAACAAAATTAAATGATGCCATTGTCAGCTTACTCTTAATTGAATAGGGGTACATTGAATAGCTCTTCAAAAACAACACAGTCATAGTTCTGAATTCAGTTTCTTAGGATTCCTTATAATATATCTGCATCTGATCATTAGAGGTTGGATAACTTTTGTCAACTCTGGAACTGGAGATTTGAGACTAGGTTTCTTACTTGAGCTTTATCAAAAGGTAAATTTTGCAATTCATTTACCCCAATTTCAAGTGGAAACACACACTGAATTAGACGTATTAGTATACTAGATTGAGTCTTTGGTTTAACAGTTCTAGCATAACCATTTTTCCCATGAATTAGTTCTAACACTAGAGCCAATGGCCATTGCTAAATTTCTTTTCACATCAATTAATACTATGTCTCCTTGGGGGGATATTTGATGACTGGATTTTTTGTTTTTGTTGTTGCATCAATGTAACTATATATTTGTTCTTAAATCATTTTCTCTGCTCTTCAATTATCTTGACTCGAAATCTCAATCTTTTGCAGAAGTGATTACTATCCTGAAAATCTAGTCTGTAACATCTATAGCTGTTTGATCTTGACCAATCGAAAACACGGTATATGTAATGGGTGAAAAATCTTACATTTTTTCAGATAAATATGTTAAAAAATGTGAATTAATCATTTCCTCACATAAGATGGTTGCCAACTTTTCATTGGAAAATATGGCTTTGCTCAAAGTTCTTCGTAACTCCTTCACTGTTCAAATGAGCCTTTCCCACCAGCCACTCACCAAGTGGCTGTGAAAGGTATGAACTTTCATGTAATGCATTGCATTTCAGCAATCTGAGAAACTTTACTACAATTGATAGCAGTTATTTTATTAAAATAAAATTCCTCTAAAATTGGTACTATAATCTGAATATTTAACTGAGATTTGCCTGTTCAAGCAACAAACCAGTGAAAAAATAAGAAGTCATCAATAGATAGGAATGATATCAATTCAAGATGTAAAGAGAGAAAGTATACAGAACTGCCCAAACTTTACCCCCTTGTTTTATGTAATGAGCTAGCTAAATCCGCACCTATCACTTAAACACCACTGCATCTTCTATTCGATCTACCAATGGGCCTTTACTTTTAAATCTCTGGTATTTAACACAAGCATTCAACACAGTTTTTCTCCTGACCAGTATCCTTATTTTTCACATATTATGCTGAGAAACAACTGAATTCCAGCATGGTAATTCTGAGAACTATATAAGAATATATTGACTATATAAGAATATTAAACAAAACATAATCGCCAGAAATTATGTATACTTAGAAAAAATTCTTTACTATAAAATATTGTATAATATGAAAAGAAGTTATAGTCCTATTACAGGTATTCAGTAATAAGGTAATAATATAGAGAAAATACAAAATTTTCAGTTAATAAGAATGGAAATGTAATGTAAAATACTAAGGATTATGCAGAAAACTAAAGACTAACTAATATTAATAAGAAAGGAAATGTAATATAGATTATTTCAAATAAAATTGAGGTTTTTTACATAAACACTAACAACTGTTGGATTTTATCTTTTTTTATTCCGATGAAATTGCTTTAATAAGCTTTGGCTCTTATTTTTTATGTTTTCAAAAGCAAAAAATGTAAATTAGAAAGCCATGTGCAAAAATGTCTTCTATTTAGAGTAATTTTCTTATCAATTATTTTCAAATATATCTTTTTGTTCATAACTTTAATCTCTATTTGTTTAATTAAGCAGTCTACATGCTCCTAAAACCAGATTAAATTTTTGCTATAACTAATGAATATATATAATATATTTAAAATTCAAATCTTTTATATTAAAGTCTGGTATTTTCTTGAGAGTTTTTATTTTTTAATATGCTTTAAAATAAGCAAAAGATTCCCATTATTAGAAAGAAAATATAAATTTAAATGGAAATCAATGATAATGTATATTTAGGACTTGAAAGATGGGTGAACTTTAACAATGTATTGTATAAAACAAAAATTCCATTGATTATTTTAAAATATGACAAGTGCACAAGCAATGATTTAAAAGAAGCAGTCAGAAATAAAATTGGCCTATGTACTGAAAGATCTCAAACAGTTAGAAAAAAATTAAATTGAAATTATTTACTCAAATAAAGAAGATATTTGAAGCATAGATTTGAAACTTTATATTACTCAAGCAGTTATTCAATAAAAAATTGCTTTATCAAAATAGATCCGAAAGCACACAGTCAAACTTTTGTATTAACAGGTGTAATTCTTTATGAGAAGGGTAAACTTTTTGTTATGAAAATGAAGGTTTCAGATAAAAGATCAAATATTTTAATGAAATAATTACATTTTCATTGACTTTAAAATGTTTTAATATATACTAATTAATAAATATGTAAAATCATATTTTCCAAAAAAATGTTAAAAATTGTTTCAGACAGGTAAAATTCCTTAATAGAGAAAAAATACAAGGGGAAATTGTAATTTCATATGATGTGGTGGAAACATAACTAAGAGAAGAGATTATACAGTGATTTTACTCTCTTAAGATTTTGATAAATTAAAACACATAATGTCATCTATAATAATTTTAAAAAGAAATAGAAACAAAAACTTTAGCTTACTTAATAAGAAAAGGTAAAAGAAGTATTATTAAGACAAAAAAAATTAACTTTTTTTTTCTGAATAACACTGTTGAATGAATAATCAGTTTACAATTTTGATTCCTGAAATTTGGTTATGAGTATTTGTAGGTCAGACTACACTTTAAAACATACATCTCAGAATAAATTAGCCCTTGTATGCATAAAAAAATCAACCAAATCTCAATTAAGAATTATAATAAATACAGACGCAACAATATTAATAGACAAAAATAATGCATCTGATACTAAAGACAACTCAAAGAAAAGTTAACAGCTTAAACTAAAACAAAAAATCTTTAATTATTTTTTGGGGAAAAAAATTCAGTTTGCAATCAATAAATATCAACTCTATAATAAATATCATTGATAATATTTATACCACTTTTATTCAATTTTAAATTTAATAAAATATTAACATTAAGTCTGATTAAAATAAAACATATTGAAGAGTTAAATAAGAACTATTAAATTCTTCATAATATCTAATGTTTAACTGATTAAATTTTTTTGTTTGAAATTTATTTAAATATTTTACATATATTTTTTATAATTAATTCAAAGTGGTTTCATATAAGGGGCCTTTAATCTTGCATATATTACTGCAATATATTACCATTAATCTTGCATATATTATTGCAATATATTGCCATTAATCTTGCATTTTGACAATACAGATATTCAAAAAATAGTGTTATTCCTCCATTTTCTAAAGAAATACTAGATATGACTATAAATGGTTGGAAATTTTCTTAAAAATTACAGAAGTATGAAATTTAGCTAGTAAAAATTATAGTTTCCAGGATTTCAATCTAAATAAGATTTGACAGAATAGAAATATATGTTAAAAAGTTATATTTACCACGCCTGTAGCTTCCACATATTGTTACAACATAATCTCTATCAATTTCATGACAAATTTCAATAACTTTCTTCTACAAAAGAATATATTCAGTATTTTTTTCGTTCTTGTTATTAGTCTTTTATATAAATCAAAAACATTTACACTAAAATGTTATTAATAAAAAATCTAACCTCCAAAGCTTCCATTTCAACACGAGGAATTTTTTTTTCGAAATCTTCAAAATATCTACAATAAATTTAACTGTGTAAAAATAGGCAAGCAATAATATTTGATAATAAATTAACAGAATGATATTACACTCACTTCAAACCTATTTTCTGATGATGGTTCAATTTATCAATGTTTTTTTTTAAATCTGAAATTTTAAGTTTTAAATTAAAAAGTAAGAACAACTGTCATTTTTAAATAATAAAGTTGAAATGCAATTATTTTATTTATTAATCTAAGACATATATTATTTATCAAATTGAAATTGATAAATAGAGATGTGTGATCCAAAGAAAAAGACAAACTTTACTAATAAAATATTTTGCTATCATTATTCAAATGTAAGAAGATTCTAATGTACATTTAGTTAAAAAAAAATAAACAGAATAAAGATTAGAATAAAAGTAGAATATCCAATATTAAAAGTTTAATGTAAATGGATAAAAAAATGAAATTACCTTCGATCGTCCGTATACCATCATTTACAAATTTTTGAGCAGCAGCCGGTCTAAAATTAAATAGATAACAATGATTTGATGGATTTTATTATTCTATATTCCTATATTTACAAAAATTAAAATTATTTACAATCACTAAAAAATTCTAAAATTAAATTTGTTAGACATTTAATGGAAATTTATAAACATTCCAATATTTTCATTTCTAATTAGATTATAAACTAATGTATCAGACTAAAAAACAAATATACTGATTGGTTTTTCAAAAAGAATTTAATATTAAAATTTTTTCTTCACCATTTACTTGAAATTTAACTTAAATACATTATCATCTAATTCAGCAGCATAATATGCATACAAAATCAACAGCATACTGGTTGATTGATAAAGCAATACTAATACAAGCCTATTTGATTATAATTTTTTAAGGTAAAATTTTTCATAAAGAAGTTTTATCAAGACATAAATTATAGAATAGGATTTTCAGTCTAACGAAATGTTACTAATTTATTAAAATATTTAAAATACATATGTACAAATTTTAAAGAAAGTTTTCTAATTAAACAATAATATTAAAATACCAATTTTACTATATTGATTAAAAAAATTTCTGTCCACAACCTGAAATTTTCTTTCACATATTACTTAAATATATTTCATTCTCAATAATTTTTCCTGCAATAAAAAAATAAACTATCAAATTTCATTCAATTTATGAAATCTTTTGTATACAGAAACATCTAAAAATCCCATTTTTAATAGGTCCACTAAATTAAGCTTCTTCAAAAGATGAAAAATTGCTTGAAAAATGCAGTATAAAAAACACACCAATTTATTTTTATTATTTATTTTAAATTTATCACAATTATTTCATTAAAAATCCAAAAGTAAAGCTTCAAAGAACTGTAATATGAATCATATTCCTATTTAACTTAAAATCCCAATCTGCTATTAAAAGATAATTTCTTCCCTTTTCTACATTATTTTCTAATATATTTATGGCTAGGTGAATATCAAATAAACAGTTTATTTACTTCACAAATATGAAGTGTACCTTTCTTTTTTATATATTTCTTTCTTTTCATATACATATTTTCTTTTCCAGAATCTAAATGTGCAATAAACAATTTAATCTTCTCATCCTTAACAACTTTAAGATATTTATTATATTTTATATCTTAGTTGTGTAATTTCAGCAAAATTTAATGAAAAGAATATTCAGTTTGCACCCTAAAGACTCCCTCATGCCACACCATGAGTTATTTTACATAGTTTATAAGTTTTTTTTCAATTTTATTCTGTATAAAATGTATTTCTTATAAGGTATATTCTGGGTGAACTAAATAAGATTTAGAACTAAAATAAAAGAGTGTTTATATTTAAAAATGCAGTCATAATAGCTTTGCTTAGTAACTTGATTGCGCGCAAGAAGTTTTCAGATCTCTATGGGCGATGTCATGGCTACTCTTATTACATTAGTTCCAGATTGTGTGATGAGAATGATGAAACTTCATTCTGAAATACAGTTAAATTTTGGATATAATCAGTCTCGAACTGCCATTTAAACTGAATTATTTTCATATACTGACTGAAAAGAAATAATAGATTTAATTAATGTCTCTTAAAGCAATTTTTTAATTTTAATCTCGACTTCAAAATTTTCAAAATACAGGAATTTGTCTCCAGGACAATAAGTGGCACCTATGTTATTAGGAATAGTTTGCTCTTGAAGTTTAATCATAGCCATAATAATAACTTTAAAAATCAATATGATTTAAGAAAATTATTTTGAGTTAACAATAAACAATAATGACCATATAAAATTCAGTGGTCATTTTTCAGGTTAGAGTCAGGAAACTCACTAGAACAAAATTTTTTGCTAATTCTATATACTTCATTTTTTGATTTAGAAAAAAAAATTTTTTTTCATTAATGCTTGTTTTAAATTGTTCTAATTAACTACAGAAAATATAACAGTCTCAAAATATGCTTCATT
>JAPDSC010027430.1:52227-96534 GCA_026290005.1 Latrodectus geometricus
ATATATATATATATATATATATATATATATATATATATATATATATAATGTCTGTGTGTGTATCTATAAATGTACATATTCATACATATGAAGCTTTGTAATTAAAAAAATAAAATGTTGAAAGAAAAATTTAATTTAAGTGAGAAATAAAATATAAATTTACCTATAATTCAATTTCTTTTAAATTTTTATTCAAAACTTTATAAATTCTAATCTATATGTGTAGATCATATGAGTTTTAAGGTATCATTACATTTGTGTAAAACAATTTTTATTTAATTAAATTTGATATTTGCTTTTTAATTTTTTAGACTACAAGATCTAGCTGTAAATATAATTTGATTGATAGAACTATGTTTTAGCTTTTTTCTTTGATTTTGAAAGCAAGAGAATAAGTTTTTTTAATTACAAAATAATATTTATGCACCTCAGTTTTGGTGTATTCATTTACTATAAAGTAAATATGTTTAAATTTAATGAAATGTTTTTCATGAAGAATGTATATTTTTAGTATCTAATCAGTATTTTATCTTGTTAATAAAATTTGAACTTATCTTAAACTGTAACTTATATAGATTTTAACTTGTGTCATATATTTGACACAATTTAATCTATTTGCCTTTTTTGTTTTGTCTTTTATTTTGAATTGAAATTCAGTCTATTTATTTATTTATTATTTTTTGACTTGTATTATAGGCTCAGATTATATCAATGGCAGTGGAGATGATTTGGGTTACCAGTTCACCGAAATATTTATCAAAAAACCTGAGAATGTTCAACTACTTTTAGAATTAATTGAAGTAATTAATTGTATATTTATATTTGATATCTATATTTTGTTTTGTTTTTACATTATTCAAATTTTGTTTTCTAAATATTCTTGTTTTTGTGATACTATTCTACAAAAGAAAAGTTATCCATTTAATGTATTAAATTGGTAAATTTTTATAGAAAATTGCACTGTGTTTTAAAATTTAGTAGAAACTAAACATTTTTAATAATTGTTTAGCTATTATTAATCTTTGTTTGTGAAAATAAATTCAAAACAGTTTAAGGATTTTGTAAACCTTCACAGTTGTTTCTCTTTCCTATTATCTATAAAGAAACTTTGTTTCTAAATATTTTCTAATTACAAGTAATGTACAATTTCTAAATATTGTATTAGCATAAATAATTGAATTTTATTCCTATGTTTCATATCCTAGTGAAATATTATTTCCTTTTTTTTGTTGTAAGTTGTGATATAGTAAATTGTGTTTAGAAAATTTTAATTTTATTTTTAAATTAAGAAAACTAGAATAGAAAATGTTTTTTAACTTCATTTAAATATTTTCGTTAATAAAAAATAAATTTCATAATTAATATTAAGTGATTAATTGCGATAGATAAAATATAATTTATTTATATATATATATATATATATATATATATATATATATATATAGTAAAAGTGTAATACTGTATTGTAATTATTATATAAAGGTTTTTATTTTTGCAATTTTATTATATTTTCAAATGTAAAAATATAAAGAAAAAATTTCACAAAAGAAAGTGTTTTATAAGTTAATTCAAATGAGAAAAATATATATATTTATTATGTTTTTGATATAATTTTGGATTTTTTTTAATTGATAGCAATTAAAACATTTTTTAAAATAAATTTTTAATTTAAATCTAAACATTATTTATTATATGGATAGGGGAAAACTCACTTTGCGAAACAATTCTAGTGAAATTCTAGTAAATAAATATTTATTTTTGTGTTGTCACTTAAGCATTTAATAAACTCAATAAAATGCATTCATATTTAGAAAGTATTCAACATTTTAATAATAATACAGTAGACACTCACATTTTAACAAACTAGTAGTTTTTCCCTGCTCTGACACCAAAGACGTGATAATTTTACTTCCATTTGTGGAATTAAAATTAGATTTTGAAATATATATATATTGATTGTGGATTTTATTTTTGACTGTTATTTTTATTTATTTATTTTTTTCATTTTTTTAAATTTATTTTTATAAGCTGGTATATGTTTTTACTTGATTTCTTTTGTATATAACCCCTGTGAACTTATTCATTCTTTGACAATGAAGTGATAAGTGCAGGCATTCGAGATAATTTCAGAACCAATATGTTGTGGGAAAGCTGGAGTGTTGAATTAAGCTGTTAAACAAAAGATTCCATAAACAAAAGATCATAGAAAAGGAGAAGTTCTCTTCTCCTCTCCCACATAATAGAGCATAGAAAGGGAGGAAAACTCTAAAAGTTTGAGCTTTGTTGTTGTGTAGTTAGTTTTATTTCATTTGAGCTACTTAATTTAACAAACTGAAGTTTCATTTATTGAGAGAGAATAAGCTGGTAAGCATTGATGATTTGTTGCAATTGAAGAAAGAATTTTGTTTATCAGCCTAAGTAAAATATAAAATTCTAAAAGAAGTAAACAAAAAAAATGTCAATTAAAACAAAAATTGCCAAAAAATATAGAACTCCAAAGAACAGGCTCTCGACAGTTTTAAAAACTTAGAAACAAATCCTTCAGAAAAAAAAAACAGTATCAACAAAAGTGCTCTCTCTTAAAAATATTGTAGAGAAGCAAAACATTCTAAACTGGGCTGAGTTGGAGTAAAATGAGAGGAATAAACATTCCTGCTGATGTTAATGTCATTAAAGTGAAATCCAACTGTTTTGCTATACAGCTAAATGAAAGGGAAACAGTGAATTACTTCTATATTAAAAATACATTTGAGTATGCATTTTTTAAAATAATTTTTAAACAAAAATATGACTTTGCTGGATTTTTCTTCAGTAAAAGGAAATTATTGTTTTATGTGTGAAACTTGTTTTGCTTTTATTTCTTATAGTGCATTCTTAATCTCTTCTAATGGAACTTTATTTATAAAGAAAAAGTAGCTCAGTAAAAAAAAAAAAAATTGGATTTTAATAATGTAAGGAATTATTTTTCTGTTTTACATACTGTTTTACTGGTCCCTACAAATTTATAAAAATGAGTGTTTACTGTATATACCAGGGGTGGCCAAACTTTTGGTATCCGTGTTCTACTCCACATTTATAAAGTCGACGGCAGTCTACCAATGACAGAGTTAAATTAACGTAACGTACATGTTTGTATATTTATATTCGGTAGCAAGAAAAAATGATAAATTATCTAATTTTTATGAAAAAAACTTAATATTAATATTTACTAAATAAAAATTGACTGACGAAAATAATCAAAATATTCATACATCAAAAATTGACCATTCTATTCACTGCGTTTAGTTGAAATTGGCACTGTGTATCTGCAACAAGTTTATCATATTGTGGCTAGTACGAGCTTATTGCAATGCGTAAACACGAAATTAAATCTGTTAAACGTGACCAATGTTTGGTTTTTATGGCGTTCATGGTTGAAAAAGCAAATTGACAAAGATATGTTGATCCAAAATATGATTACAAATAAAATACAATTTGTAAATATTTGGAAACGTTTCCTTAGAAATTAATTTCCAAAAATCAGTATCGCTAGATATGCTCTGGATTTTAAAAATATATCGCATCTTAATTAAATAATTTCTTTCTCGACCGTGACTGATATGTTATCCATTAAATGTGTTATTTTTCCAGATACTCCATCAATGTTGACATTTTCATTTAATTGAAATATCATAAAATTGATTATATCTTCCAACCTAGTTAATTTAACGAATCTTCTTTCAAATCCTTCAAACAAAATATATAAGAGTTTGACGAAATCTTTGAAGTCTTGGTTTGGATTATGGATGCACTCTTTCTCAATGTTTATATTTCATGTTTTCTTAATTCATGTTTTCTTAATTGAGACGCATACCTTTCTATAGTTTCTCTGAAAGTTTTAATCTTGCTCATCATGTCTGTTAAACATTTATTCTTTCCTTGTAGATTTAGGTTTAAGTCGCTAAGTTTTGCAGTGATATCGTAGATAAAAGCTAGTTTCATGAGCTATTTCTTATCTTCCAATTCAGTAGTATAATATTCTTTCATTTGTAGAATTTTTATTTTTTATTTCTGGTAACAGAATACGAAATTTTTCTAAAAATGCACAGTGGCTTAGCCACTTCACGACTCTGGCCAATAAAAAATCTCCGTACTCTGATTCAGTTTCTTCCAAAAGCGCCCGAAATTGTCATCTCTGAAGACTTCTTGAACGAATTGAATTGACGATTTTAAATAATTCTTGCATTATATCATTAGACTTTAGTAATTTTGAACACAATACCTGTTGATTTGTAATGCAATGATAGCTGGTAAAACTGGGAATATCCTATTTTGCAAGACAATAAAACCAACTTGATTCCCGACCATTGCTGGACCTCTACCTGTTATAATAGACTCCAATTTATGTATTGGAAATCCTGTCTTATCAATAAAGTTTTTAAATGAATTGTACTTGTCTTGGCCTCTCGTTTGTTCTTTCAATGGAATTATAGGTCATAACTCTTCTTTTGAAGACATATCTTCGAAAACCATTTTCACAAAAATCATAACTGTACAATGTCACCATTATCCGAGAATTCATCAAATTGCAATGATAGAAACTTACAAGCATTTAAATCATCATTAAATGAATCCTCCAAATTATTATTCATAGCTTCAGTCTGAAGAATCACAGTGCTAAGCGATAAAGGAATATCATTTATTGACGATATTGTTTCAAATTTATTTTTAAAATTGTGGCTAAGCACTTCTCCCGCTTTGCAGAAAGTTTCTTTTATCAATTTTCCATCTTTGAATGTTTTTTTTCGCTTCAACAAAACTTTCGTAATTTTACACGACTCCAATGTTATTGCTTTTGCTTTGGTGCCTGTTCTCATAAATAACGATTACTGTAAATATAAATTCGATTTTAATTCATGCACTTTAACTTTTCGAAGTTCACTGTCGATTGGAAAGTCTGTTGCGTAATTTGTTTTTGTTTCTGATGGCGGGCACCCTTGAGCAAGTAAGTACATTACCCCATTTGCCGCAACAAGGTCGAAAACTGTTAATCATTTTATCGTTACCCGGTGGGCACCAGTGAACCAAGTCATGGAGGTACGAGTAGCATCGCCCGCGCCACACTACCATAAACCCGTTTATAGGGCAGACCACATTCATCCATCATCTGAGGAAAGGACAAGAAACACCGGGAGAGAAAGAGAAAGTACATACATGTCCGAGCCGGTATTCGAACCCAAATCCTCCCCATCCATAGTTAGTTAAGCTAACCACTAGATAGGTTGGGCGGCATGTAGCGTATTTTAAGTGCATGATTTTAAAATGTTTTTCAACGTTTGCTTTTTTTGGAAGTACCACATTTGAGTTACATATGAGACAAGCACATTTCTCCTTCACCATAACAAAAAAGAAACCATCTTTCCAAGCATTGTGATAATGGTATGTTTTATTTCTCTTTGCACTGGTACCTGGCTGAGTTATTTTGGATGGGTTGTTAAAACAACAAATTATCGTATCAGTGTGGTAGGCATCGAGACACCTGCAAAGTAAGACGATTAACTGAACTAATTTATGAGAACTGAAACTAAACGGCTGGTGTGACGGTTAGACTAGTCAATTCGTCACTTCGCTATCATCGCGCCGGCTAATGGATATAATCTGATTATCCCAATTTGTCAAGTTATTTCTATTTGATTCTCCATTGTAAAATGACAAAATCATTGTATAACTTTGCACAATTTGTTTTAGGTTTAATGCATAAATTGTAGAAAATTTTAACTTTAAATAATTCATTAACTTTATGTCATTAGAGATAAATTAAATTGTTAATATCCGAGGTCATTATCGAGAGGGTTGCGCGGTCTACCTAAAATGTCTTCACGGTCGATGTCTTGGCCACCCCTGGTATATACTGTACTAAAGCTGCAAATGAAAAAATATGAGTTCAGAAATAATATTAATTTTCATCATTAATTACTGAATTCTTTTTCAGGAATATGATTTTAAAGTCCGATGGCCAATTGTTCGCCTTCTCAGTGGTCTTTTGAGTCATAAACAAAAAGATTTACAAGAATGTATATTGGATATTCCTCAAGGAGTGTCAAGACTAATGGACTTGCTTTCAGATACAAGAGAAATCATTAGAAATGATGCAAGTTGCAATTTTGATTTGATTTTGTGCATTTATTTAACTCTAATTCTTTATTCAAATAATAATTTTTGAGTGGATTTTTATTTTTCATTATGACTGATACCTCTAAGTTTCTTAAAGTTTCATTTTTAAATGATTTGGAATCATTGTTTTTAGCTCACCTTAATGAATACTAATTGTTTGCTTTTGGAAATTTAACCTTCTGGGTGTTGTGTAGTATGTTGTTTAGTGTGGATTATTTTATTGAATGTTAATGGCTAAATTATCATTCTTATAAAAAGAAAGAATAATTAGAATTAATTGATCATTGAAAAAATTGATTGAGTAATGAAGCTATGTGTATAACTTTCTTAAAGTTAAAATTATAAAAATTTTAAGGATCAAAGTTAGAAATTAACAAAGTTAAGTTATTATAAGAATTGTTAGTTTTTTTCCAGTAGAAATTATGTAGAATTTTACATTCATTTTTAAAATCAATAATTATTTTCATTTAAGAAATTGCAAGTGCAGTAGATCCTTTAAGATTTTCCATTTCTATATTTTAGAAAGTCTTTCATTTTTACTATTATTTTTTTCTTACTTTTCAATTATACTTTCCCAGTTACATGTGTTTTTTATTTTAATAATAACATCAGCTTAATCAAGTTTCAAGAAATTTCTTGTTATTTAAAAATAAGAAAAAATTTTACAGTAAAATTCTTTGTTGCTAAATGACATGTACAACATTTTCTACCTTATAAATAAAATTAGTCATAAATAAATTGTCAATCACTCTTGATTTATCACTGTACTATAACTCTTTTCTATGTTCAAATGTAATTTTAAAAGCTTTAAGATGTAAATATATTCTTAAAACCAGTTAATTGTTGCCTTAAATGTACTCTTAAAGAAGCCAAAATATTTAGTTAAAAATATTACACTATCTTATAGTGATCTTTTCAAAATTTTGTGTTTTATTTGAGATGTTAAATATGCAAAAGTAAGAGCTCTGTGTACTATACTTATATTTGATATACTTAACACTTATGTATGATTTTACAATTTTTATCCATTAAAAAGATTATGTTAATACTCTTTTACAAGACAAGGAAAATGTAATTTTTACACAAAACCTTTAATGATCAGATATTGTCATTGTTAGCAAATTCTGCTAACTTAAAAATATTTTGTACATAACAATTGATAAGAAATTTTTTTCTTTTTACATTAAGGACCTTAACTAAATTTTGTGTTATCTTTTATTTTTGAAGTCCATTATTTTTAATCAGTGCATTAAAATTTGATTTATGTTGCATGAGTATTTTAAATTAAGAAGCACACGAAAATATTTTTATAGATGTGTCAATGTAATCTGTATTTTTTGTACTTAGAATAGTTTATTTACGAGTAACTTTTATTAGGGGCAGATTTTTTTGTTCATTTTTATACACTTTACAATGATAAATGAAGTATTTATGTTAATTGTATCTTTAGTTTGCGTTGAATTTAGTATAAATGTGTGTAGTCAAAATTTTATAACACATTTAAATTATAGTTCTTCAGGTTTAGTATTTTTAATAGTTTCATTGAAATTCATCATTGGTTATTTTATACAAATATAAAAAATTTGTTATTCTGGTTTCAAATTGTAACTAACATAGAGAGTATTATTATAAGTATTTATTTCTTATAAAGTTTATCAACTAAACAAACAATTTATCAACAAGTTATAAATTTAATATATGAATGCTTTATTTTATTTAACTGTCCTGAGAATAAAGTACTTTAAAAATATTATAGTTTAAAAAATAGTTATTTATGTTAACATTGCTAAATTTTTATAGACATTGCTTCTACTTGAACACTTGACAAAAAGTAATGCTAATATTCAAAAAATAGTGGCCTTTGAAAACGGCTTTGACAAATTACTCCGAATTATTTCTGATGAAGGTTACAGTGATGGAGGTAAGTTTACTGAATCATTCATTTTTCATTGTAAAACAAAAGTAATTTAGGAGATATAGTGAAGTGAATAATTAGCAAAGAATTGAATCTCTTTGAAACTAATGGTTTTAGTATCTCCTTTCTGACTTTTTTCATTTATAAATTACTGCACAATTTGTCTGTTTATGTACAAATCAAACAACTGTGTTATAAAAACATGTTGCATTAGACCCTTCCTAATTAATCTATTGAAATATTGTTATATATAAAGAAACTAAATATTAACTTTTCTATTTTCTTTAACTAAAAGAATGCTGTTAAAACTAGATTTTATATTTAAGTCTGATTTTTTTATTTATGCATCTTTAAGGAAAATGAAATTGTGTAAATTTTGATGAAATTTAGTCTTAATTTGTAAAGGAAGTTATGAATTTTTAAAAATTATTTAAGAAGTTTAAACAACTGAATTCCTTATGTACTGTAGAATTAATATAGCATTTTGTAAAATGTTATTTTTTAAACTTTAAAATCCCTTTATATGAACTCTTTTGTTTCAAATTTCAACTGACATTTAAAAAAGGGCAGAAAGATAATTTTTAGAGTAAAATTGAACAATAAGACTATTTTGAAATTTAAGATTTATATAAGTTTTAAAGTATTGTTTGCTGAATTTGAGATATTTTGTGATTAGATTTTCTGAATACTTACATATATCTAAACATACTTAATCTTAATGTTTGTTATGAAAACAGATACTGGATAAAAATAATAGAAACATCTGTGGATAAAAGTTTCAATTTTTTATTAGCATTAAAATATAATTATAGTTACCAATTTTTCCATATGTAGAAATGCATATATTCTGGTAGTATATGATAGCTTTATTAAAGTTCTGTATGCCTTGGATTAGTTGACAGAGAGAGAATCTCATTGAAAGAGACTGGCAGATATTGAAATAGATTTTAATGTCAAAAAAATAAACTGTAGTAAAAGCGATCACAGAACTCAATCAGCATCTGAATTATCCTGTAACACTGATAAGTTAAAATGCTTAAATAGATCATTTATGGCACAACTGTAATTACTAAATAACTTATCATATATGTTAACATTGTCTACAGTGCTGTCACACTTCCAAAACCTGATCTGTTAAGTAGAAGAAAATAATATAGTTTTATAAGTGGAAAAAAATATGATGTGTCATAATTTTCCCTACCATAGGGTGAGTGCACATTTAGAGCATAGAGGTGAATTTCATTATATGGGCCTTTGTATCACTCTTCTGCTAAACAAATGGTAAATCTGAAAAGAAGAATCCCTAGGGAGAAGTATATAGAAATTTCAGCTGAGAAAATTAATCTTGTAATACAATTTTCTTTCCTGCAAGAGAGGATGATGCATCTATTCATGCAGTGCGTCTTGTCCACTCTTAGTTTGATGAAAACAGTGATGAAATTAAATATTAACCTTTGTCCACAGAGTAACCTGACCTTAATGTAATTCAACTGTTATACTTTATTTTAGAGAGTTCAATACAGAATTAATATCTTGCATCTGCATTACTCCCAGAATTTTCACAATATTTGCATAAAGAGTGGTACAATGTTCCTTTGAATACTATTTAGCATTGCATGAATCTATTTCTTGGTGAAGCCAAGCTATATTGCATAACCAAAGGCAATCCTATACCATACTAATAAAGGATTCTTTATAAAAGTATAATATTTCCATTATTTTGGTAACCTGTAGTTTTTTCTATGTAAAATAAATATGTTCAAAAATGAATTCCACTGCTGCTGGAAATATATTAAGCATTAAAACATTTTTTAAGAATTATTTGAATGTTTCCGAAGCTTGATTTATATATGTTTCTCACTATATTTAATAAAGTTATTATTGGATAAGGGTTAATATATGATAAAAAAAAATAGTTATCAAGCAAAAATAATTCCTATCATAAAATTTCCTATTATTTTTTTATCTGAAAATACTTTTAAATTAATTCAAAATATTATCGGTAAATTTTGCAGATAATTTAGAAAATTAATTGGCAATTGTTTGTTTATAATTATGAGTAATTGATTTTAACAAAAATATAATCTTCTATAAATTATATAATTCTAATTTATATTAAAATTATCAATAAGAATGAAAATTTGTACAAAGTTATTGAATTTTTATTAGCTTCATATGCCTTACGAGCAAGCATTCATTAACAATCAAAATGAATTAACAATATTATTGTTGATTCATTTTGAATTTTAAGTTTTATTCTATTTTTCCAATAGTAAGCTATATTTTATATTTCTTTTGTGTTAAATACTAGAATCAAAACTCTTATTCTATGTGTTGCATAAATGTTGTTTTAACAACATATAAATATATTTAGTTTATAACTTTTTGCATAGTTCATATTTACTTTAGAAATTTAGCTATACAATATTTATTAAATTTAATCAGTCTTTTAATCGAATGTTTAAGATATTTCTTTAAATAGAGTAAAAGTATATGTATATAAAAAGTTTACCCTAAATATCGATAACTATTCTATTTTGCTTTCTTCTTAAAAAAAATTCATATTATTTTAGGTATAGTTGTAGGAGACTGTTTGCGAGTGATGTTAACATTATTAAAAAACAATGCTTCAAATCAGGCTCATTTCAAAGAAGGTACTTATATAAAATATTTATCCCCTTTTTTTGTATTACAAGAATCTCCTGAAAGAGGCTGGAATCCACAAAAATCAGTTAATACATTGACTATGTTACAAGTATGTTTCAATTTCATTAGTGTCTTTCACAGTTTGAATTTCATTGTATAAATTCTGTAAAACAAAATAATATTTCAGATTGTGAGAACTTTAGTATCTCCAAATAATCCGCAACAAGCCACAATTGGTGCACAAAAAGCTATGTTTCAGTGTGGTAAGTTTTTGTTTACATCAGTTTGAATTTTTGTTTAAATAATAAAACTTTCAAAATAATTTTTAATAAATATACATATACATAAAATGAAAAGTTAAAATTGATTTACTTTTTAACAATATTGGCAGCATAATGGTCAGCACTCTGGCCTTCAGTTCATTTTCTCATGGGTCTGAATCCAATCTCAAAGTTTGATGTTTGTTTTAGTTCAGAATTAACTTTAAATTTTATGCGCATATTAGATTGACAATTATATTTAAAAAGTCACTGTAGAACAACTAAAAAATCAAACCATATGCTTTTTCAAGTATTTTCTAAAAGCTGACATTAGAAATGCCTAAATTTTTATATAAGTAACTTGGAAAATGTGTTGTGTGTCATATGATGTGATTGGGCTGAGTGTCATGAAATAATTCTTATGCTAATTTGTCCAAATTATGTTATTCCGCATACATTGTTTTATATAAAATTTTCCACTCCAATGCAGCAATATGTTACACACACAAAATTTAGATGTTAGGAGAAAAAATACTTGATATGCAATGCGATGCCACTAAATTCATATTTTAATTATTTTATTCGTTTTGGTGGTACTTTTGACGTTAACCATTATACATTTCTGTTATTTTATGGCCCATAATTCTACCCTTGCTTTAGACTATTCATAATGCTATATTTCATCAGAATAATGTACGACAATATGTTATTTGTATTGTGGGAATTTTTCTTCATACAGGAAATGCAAAAGTGTTTGCAAAAGTCTGCTCATTCTTTAGATATGACTCCAATAGAATGTCTGGTCAATGGTTAATAAATAACTGGTACGATATTGTACACTAGTTACTACAATCAACACATTGTGATCCCATTTTAAACTTTGCTGGCAGCTGTATGTGTAAATGGTAACCAAATATGCTAATCTGGCCGAAAGTTGTAACTGTATCACTTAAAAATAATGGAAATTAAAAATGCAATGATAAATGTAAAATAAAGTTTCAAATAATAGAAAATAGATTTCTTTGAGATAATTTACATGAATGGAAAATTGATGCAAAGTTATAAGAAAATGATATTTCTTCTGCTTAGAAAACAATAGTTTATAAATACAAAAAAATAATTACAATTTTTTGTCACAATGTGATGTTCCATAACATTTAAAACATTTTCTGATTCTGAAGTTTGGCTAGACAGCTGTAGATAATTTAGCTTAACCAAATCATGTTTGGCTAAATGGATGCTCTTGATTGACATTTGCAAGTTTTGTCAAATGTGTTCTATTTCATTTAAGTATGGAATTCAAATGAAATATTTATACTTTCAAATTATTTTAATTCTTAGAAGTGTAATAATATTGCATTTTTACATTATTATATTTATAAAGAATTTTCTGATTTTAAGGATTATTGGAACAGTTGTGTTCCATATTAATGGCATCTGGAGTACCAGCAGATGTTTTAACTGAGGTATGTTATTTCTTTTTAAAATCATTCATTTTAGATTTAAATACATATTTCTATTTGAAAATACACTTGTACTTACATTAAAATTTATGCACATTTCAATTAGTTCTTTATTTTAACAATCCTTATCTCTTATCTTTACATTAAGTTTGTTAATTTTGCTTGTTAAATTGTCAAATAATTAAAAATTTAAAATTAATCTACTTCTCTTTATTCTGTTATTAATCATGATTCTTTACCAAAATATTTTGTGAAAGAAAAATTGTAAAAATTCTTTCATGAATAAGTGTTTTTATGTTTTGCTCATCTTTCGTCATTCTTTTTAATGTGTTCCTAAATAACATGGGACTAAAAATTTCCATTCAGTAAAAAATGAGATTGATAGCATTTATAATGCAGCAAAAAGTGTTTCTTGTTTTGAAAACCATTTTAAGATATTTCTAAAAATTCTTCTTTATGTCTACTTTTTGTGTTGTAAAAATGTTCTTTAGTAATATAAAAACATCTCCATTCATTGTTGATGTTTAGGAAAGTAAAAATAGATTGGCTGTATCAATCACATTGCAAAAAATGCATCTTCATCAATTTGACTAATACAACATATCTTGTTTTTACTAAGTTTATCTTGTAAACATTTCTGTGATGTTTTAAATTCTATTTCTAGTTTTTGTTTTAAAATCAGTTTCTATGTTTTTATGTTCTCCTAAATATTTTTTAAATACTGTAATGGCAACCTTTATCCAGAAATGTCACTGAAAAGTAAGAAACTAAAATTTAGTTTAATATGTATTAAAATATAAACTTTCTGTAAAAATGTTTTAAAAACATTTTTAAAAATTATTCTCTCTTGTAATTTTTATTTTTAAGTTTTTCTCTGATTGTGTGTGACAGAACGTCTCTTTTTAGTATTAATATTTGAAAAGGTAAAAATGGCAATATCAGGATCACTTGAAAGTTTTTGACTTTGAAATTATTTGTAAACTATTTCTGAAAATTCTTTAAATCTTACAATCTGTTATCAAAATAATGAAAGCATCCTATTTTATAAAGAACCTATCCTAGTTTTATAAAAAAAGCTATCTTAGATTTATAAAAAACCTTTTATTGGTATTGTTTAGGACAGCTTTTGACATATAATTCATTTTTTATTTACTTGGAAATCAACTCATAATATGACAGTAATACACTGTCATTATACATTGTCAGTATATCTCTGTTACAGGATAACTCCAAAGTTGATTGAACTCTGATTACTTTTGTTGCAGTTCACTTTTCCGACATTATAACTTACTTCAGTATCAGCCTCTCTCTTTCAATGGGTTTCTCTTTCACTTTTACTTCATGAAACTTATTAAAAGTCAAAAGCTGTAAAATTAATAAATAGTTAATTTCTTTTTTCGTCAATAGGAATTTAAAATTCCCTTTTAATAAAGTTTTTATGAAATTCTTTTTATTCAAATCAAAGTTACATATTTTTACTATTACTTACTTTACTAATAAAACATTTATGTGATAAAATGTTTGCTTATTTAGTATCTTTTAAAAAATAAGTACATATTCTAGCATTTAATAATTCATAATTTTGTTTTTTATATTTTACAGACGATTAACACTGTTGCTGAGTTAATCCGGGGCAATCACAATAATCAAGAATATTTTTCTACTGTTTGTGCACCCACAACTCCTCCAAAGTATGATCTTTATATTAAATTCAAATAAAAAACAAAACAATATAACATGTTTTTATGAATAAATATTAACAGCTTTTAATGTATATAATTGCTTCTTTATTATAGTTTTATGTTTTTTTTCCTTTATTATATTTTTTAATATTTTCAGTTATTAAATGCCCAGTAATTTTTATCCATGATTAAATACCAAGGAAGAACTTCTGAATAGCACATTTACTGCTGCACTAAACTAAATATTAACTTTCCAAATATTTGTAATTTTATTATGTATATATTTTAAGGAACTTCACACAAAGGAATTTCTAGAGCCTTCACATATTTAAGGTGCATGATTTTTTTTGAAAAAATTGTCTTTGAATGAAAATCACATGCAGTCATATTTTTTCTTCCATTCCTAAACAACAAAATAGCATTGTAAGTTATTAGGTGGGTTATTCATTCAAATACTTCATGAAACCAATAAAATTTAATTTTGATTTTTGAAGGTATCAGCATAAAGCGACTCTTAACAACATTACCTTTGTATTGGTTATTTCATTATAAGGAATTACATTCTATTACTTAACTCAGGTTTTAAGAAGATTAACATCTATGGAACAGCAATGAGTGATTCTATCTCAAACCAGTATTCCAATATCTCTAATTATGTTATTTAATTCTTGATAAACAAAACCTGTTGTTTTGTTTATTGACTTCTTATCAAATGAATTTTCTATATTAGCATGAATTTTCTAAGAGCTTAGGATCATTAGTAATTGGTGTTTTGCAAAAGTCTTTTTCTATAGCATCATTAAAAACACAAATATCCTTACATCTGTAACACCAAAAGTAAATTGCTACAAATGAGGAAATTTATTAACTGATTCTTTTAAGTGCTTGCTTTAAATTTATTCAGTTCTTAAATTAAAACTAAACTTAAATCAGAGAATTTCATTGTGAAGGACATTAAGATTTGTAAATGAAACATGTAGTAATATACAAATTTCTGTTTAGTAAATCTTTTTTTTTAATTTAAAGAATCGATAAAAAAAAAACAAATGTTTAGCAAATACTGTTATCCTAAACAATTTGTTAGTAAAAAAATGTAAAATTAAGGGATACATTTTATAATTACAGCTGTTTCAAGTTGTTGTTTTTTTAGAAGTGATTGGTTATTTTTGATGATTTGAATGCATTTCCATATGTTAATGCTTTATCTGCTTAAAAATAAAACAAATTGACTGTTTAAAACATGCTTCTTAATTTTTTTTACAATTTTTTTTTTCAATACAGACCTGCCATTGTGGTGCTACTTATGTCTATGGTAAATGACAAACAACCATTTAGCTTACGCTGCTCTGTTCTCTATTGTTTCCAATGTTTCTTGTATAGAAATGAGTTGGGACAAGCTCAAATAGTTCAAACTTTATTACCCTCCACTGCAGATGGTATGTACTAAAGTTCAGTTGCGCACAAAGTACCATAAGAAGTTTGGTACTATTTATATTATTTTTAAGCTGTTTCTGTGTATGTTATTTTATAAGAAATTTATAACTTATGATTTTAGTTTTCAATATTTTAAAACTAGATTTGATAAATTTTAATTATAAGTATACTCTTGAATAGAGGTTTCTGTAGCTATTGCAAAAGAAGGTCAAGTTAAAATTGCAATAATTAATGTCCATTTATACTTTAAATTATTGATATTTTTCTTCATTACTAATAAATTATTTTATCCCTTGTTATTTTAATTAAATTTTTCTTAAAACCTTATTTAAAATATAATTTTTTCACTTATAAATATATAAATTCAGCAAAACCGAAATTAAGTTTCATTTTTTATAGACATGGTTTTCTAGCTATTCGGAATTCAAGCAATAATAATTTACAAACTATCAGTAAAACGAATAGTTCAATTCTTCAAAAATGTAATTTTTTAAACTATATGAGTAATAAAAAAAACTATTGTATTATTAACTTGATAAAATATTAATCTGGCTGAAAATACTTGAATTTTTCAGTTATCTTGCTGTAAATTTGCTTTGCTTATTTCTATATACAGTGATATCTTGGAAGCTATGTTAAATTACAATTACCAGATTTTCAAATTACTGAGCTAGCAGCTGAATGGGTGATTTTCTATCTTTTGGTTCATCAACTCATTGGTTCGATTTCTACTTTGGAATTAGATATTAATGATGGTTAGAGATCCATTTTAAATTGTATGACAGTGGTGCACAAACTATTATGTGTAAAATTTAATCATGACCACTTATTAACAGATAGATGTTTCATTTAATCATTAACAAAGTTTTATTGAAAATCTTTCTGGAATTTGCTCTTACAGAGTACTTTTAAAAGAGTGTTGTTGATATCATTGATTGAAATAACGCCTTTTTAGAAAAAGCACAACAAACTTTTATAAAATTTTTATGATGGTTTATAAGTTGTAACGTCACAAAAATCAGTTCATGAATTGCAGATAATTTTATGAAACAAAGCTTTATTTATACAAATGAATGTAAATATTTTTTAAATAAATGTATTTCATAAGAAACTAATGTGAGATACATGCTTGCAAATTACTCATAATGGCTTTTATGTTTGTATTTGTATTAAACATCGTAAGCTGTGAGTCATCCTCTGGTTCCAAACAAGATCGATATTTTGTTTTAATAGCAACTAATTTTGAAAAGATGGATTCACATGAGTGGTTGGATGCAAAATTAATCAAAATATTAATTGCAATTTTTTTCAAATCAGCAAATTCATTTTCAATTGATAACCAACATTTTTAGCAAGTCAGAAAGTTAAATTGAATGTGCTGTATTTAATCTCTTGAAACATATTAACTGTTCTATAAGGGATATTGAAATAGTATCAAACTAAAATGGATCATGGATCTAACCTAATTTGTTTTCTGGAAACTTTTCATACTTTTTCATAAAGTTTTCAATCTAGTTTATCAAATTACAAGAAATGATATTTTTAAATTACAAGAAATGTGTATACTATTTTCTTAGTAATTTTTGAAAAGCACTGGAACATGTCTGTATTGCTTTTGTTCATTCCCTTTGCTAAAGTATTAGCTTATTTTTTAAAGGTTCGATTTTATTGCTAAGCATTGAAATGTTTGTACCCTATCCCTGTAGACTCATATTTAGATTGTCAGTTAAAAAAAAAAAAAAAATCTCAACCCCATGTAGCTGAGTTTTTTGAACCTATCTTCATTATTGAAGGAACATACCTGTATATGTTTCTTTTCCTCAAAAAATATGTGAACTTCATTTCTCAAATAGGAAATATATCACAATATTTTGCCCTTGAGAGCTATCTAACTTTGGTATGTGGTAGTAATGTCTCATACACAGAACCCAGCTCATTACAGAATATTCAAAAGAAATGACTGTTTAGATTATTAATATAATTTGTTAACCAATATCATTTAATATCTTGTGCAATTCTAAATTGATTTCTTTTGTAACTACAGTTTGTCTATGTATCGTGCAATAATTGAATACTACATGGGGAGCAATTTTCATTATTAATCCTGTTAGTTCTTTGTTATTGTCTGTTAATGCTGCATACCATTAGTACAAACAACAGTACAACAAAACAAAAAACTTGGGTCCAGATAAAGTCCACAAAATATAATTAATTTCAAATATTTTCTCTTTATTTGCTCTTTTCTAACCTTTTACAACATAAATAATCTTTCAATATGTTTTCAAACTCATACCTTACATGAACAATTGAGACATTTTAATTATGTCAAAAGTTCCATTAAATTGTAAAGCAAACAAAGAACAGTACTTTATATGATTTAAGAACCAATTCTATATTACGTGATATGGAGGATATATTCAGGAAAAAACAATATCTTTTTATAATGGTTTTGTTTTTAAATAGTTATCATATGTTTCTACATAATTAATGTCATTTTAATTGCTAAAGGAAGTATGAGGGATTCTCCAAATGTATATGGTTTCAAAATTTCCCCTATTAAATATGAAACTTTTAAGGATACCCATAAAGCTTTCTCAGGAATTGTTTATGATTTCATCAATGCAGTTTAATTTTTCTTACATTTAGAGCATCTTTTAAAAAAAGATTTCAGATTTATTTGCAATTTTTTTATGTTTAATTTTAAAATGTCTTAATTTACCAGGTTTAAAATTTTATTTTACAAAATTATCCCAGCAATTAACACACAACAGACCTCCTTCCCTATTGACAACACCAAATGTAAATCCATATTTATTATACTCTTGATATTTTCCCAATTTTTTATTTGAAAATGCATATCGGTCATTATTTTTTGAAATTGGAACAGTGACATAGGATTCATATTTGTTTAGGTTTTCATCCAAAGTTTTTCTAAATTTATTTTAAATTGGTCCATTATTCTGATTTGTAGTCATTCCTTTCATTTTTCTCAGCATTGGGTACTTATTTTTAGCCACTTTTCTATTATGAGGGTATTAAAACTGAAACAAAATCTTTCCATGTGACAATATTAAAGAAAAAAGAATTAAAAATGCATGCAAAATATTTTATAAAAATCAATTTTCTTTCTTTTGCATTTTAATATCTTTAAATTTTTAATTAATTGTTATTATTGCACTCTGAGAACACTACTTAATTCCCCATTTCTAAAACAACTAATACCTGGTAAATTAAGTAGAATTAACCAAAAGTATATAAATCAAAACTTAATTACAGAATGCAGTTGAATCTTTTATTGTCAAGCTTGCAACATCTGCTTTTATAGTTGGTACTTTGCTTCTATTGAGAGAGACAGAATTTGTTGGCTGGCTGCCAATGATCTCTGTCATCGTATAGCAGTCGTATATTGGTTCTTGATATTTATATAGGGAGTTTGTGTTTATGCTGCCTACCTTTTGTATTGCATGGAAATGAGCAAGAATGCTGGTGTTTGTTATAGATGGAAATGAGCAGCTGAACCTCAGATCACTGCATAATAATAGGATTTTGAATCTCTGTAATAGTGATCACGAATGTCACACTCATAAAATAATAATTGTAAATTTTAAATAAATTTAAATTTCTTTGAATTTGGCGACCCCCCAAAAAATTTATGCTTCATTCAGAAATTATGCTTCTAGAAATTATGCTAGAAATTATAAATTCAGAAATTATGCTTCATGTGCAAAAAGTGAGAACAGAACATCAACCAACCACAGCTCACATAATTATTATATCATATTAATTTAAATATTCAACATTACTCAATTAACTTAACTAAAAAAAAAAATTTCCAGCATATGTGTTTGATTTATTTAGTAGCAATATTTGGTTATTTAATCAAGTATTATATAATTTTTTAAATTTTTCAGAAAATTAATTACTACAATTTTAGTAAGATTTATAAATTAATAAAATACTCTTATGTAATTAATTGCTAAGATTTTTATTTTATTTGCTCTGTATAGGATTTTATTACACTTGAATCACCTGATGATTATTTCCTCAATTACTTCTTCCATATCATTTGAAAAGTTTTATGCTAATAAAGAGTTAAATGCTGTAATCAAACTATACACCACAATGAAAAGAAATGTGTGGATTTTATCAATATTCACTAAGCAATGTTTTTTCTTTACATTTTGTTTTGGAATATATTTTGTAAAATTATATATTTTGGAGTTTATAAAAAAATTTAAAAATTGTAAAAAAATATTTTTATTTTGAAATTTAAAATTTTGATAAAATATAATTTTATCAACTCCATTCTATGAATCTTTAAAATTTTTGTTTGTTATCTTGTAAATTTTCAATCTATTTTTTATAATGAGTTGCAAAAGTAATTTTATTTTATGGACATAAATAGTATTTTAAATCTACTAAATCACTTTAAGTGAAGCTAATAGCATTAATTTACATTTAATAAGCTGAATTTTTGAACTGCAGTAAAAAATTTTACAAAATTTAATTTAAATACTTTATTTAATGATTTTGTATTTCAGTAAATACAATTACTGTTGGCCAACTTCTCTGTGGTGGTTTGTTTAGTGTTGATACTGTATCTAACTGGTTTGCTGCAGTTGCCTTATCTCATTCTCTTGTGGATAATCCTACTCAAAAAGAACAGCTGTTAAGAGTTCAATTAGCTACAAGTGTGGGAAATCCTGCTATTTCTCTGATGAGTCAATGTGTTGTAATGCTTCAACAAGTAATTCTTACCTTAAATATTTTTACTAATATTTGCCTCATTTAACTTTTTCTTTGTGAGATGACTCTAATATGAAATTTGAAATGTAATATTGTTGTTTGCAATTTTAAAGTTACAAATATATTAGTGTAAATATAAATTTATCTAACATAAATATAAAATCTCTTTTTGATGTATGAATGAAACTAGTTTTGATTTTATACATGAATTCTGCTTGGTAAAATTGCTAGATAATCATTATTTTGAGAAATTCCTAATGTAAAATTTTTCATAAATGAATGATTTTTCACTTATTCTATGTTTTATTTCGATTTCTTGAGCAGAAATATTAAGTGGAAATAAAATTATGTATACTACCACTAAAAGAAAAACTTGAAATATAATAATAATAAACTTTTAAATACATTCAGTAACATTTAAACCAAATGACTCAGAATTATTTATTTCTAAGCTAGCAGCTGAATGGCCAGTACTCTTGTATTTGTTTGTGGGTTTGAATTCCACTTTGGGCATGAATATTTATAATAGTTCAGAATCCACTTTAAACTGAAAGTCCCAATCTAATTAGTCCTTGGGTGCCACAAATGTTGAGTGACAAACAGAATTTATTGCATGATAAATTTTCTTATGTCTTTTTATAATTTAAACAATTTATCATTAATAGATTTTCATGTTTAAAAATGAGAATGTTAATTGAGTTTTTGAGGTTAATGACAGGTTAATGAGAATGTCTGTGACAACTTTTATTTTACATAGTAATTTTGCTTTAGAAATTGATTCAAATAGATGAAAATAGTTGAGGTTTTTGAAGGAGAATAATTTTAAAAAGATATTTGTAACATGCACTTTTTGACAATATCATTATGTTAAACTTAAATTAAAACTTTAAATAAGGATTAGAAATTCATCAAAAATGAACAATGAAGTTTCATTAAAGGTTAGGCCATGTTAGAGACTGACATGATAAGATAAATCATTACACATTCGCCAGCCATTTGTTGATTATATTAAATGAAGACAAGCAATAGTAACAGATTTATTAAATGATGTAATAACAATAAAAAGCTACAACTTGGAAACAAAAGAATTGAGCTATTTTGAAAAAATATGCTGTGGCAGGCTATAAATCCTATTACTTAAAGAAATAGAACTAAAGAAAAGTTATTACAAATTATCTACTGTCATAAATTTACATCAATAAAAATAAACTGTTTCTGTTATTGTTTAAGCAACTCTTCCACTCCAGACTCCTTGTGATAAATTTTGAAAATTGTTTTTACAAAAGGTTTTGCTCCTTGGGTAAAATGTTAAAATATATATAAAATTACATTCAGGAATATTGAAAATAGTGCATCGAGATGGGAGCCTAGGATTTAAATGAAATTTAATACATTTAATGATATAAATGTGGAATTCACTTTATCCCAAAATCAAGACAATTAAGCCAATGCATTGCTACCTCAATAGCGTGTCAGACTGCCTCATGCTGCAATGCATGCCCCCACACTATCCACTATAAAGTTACCGTATTTTCCTGTATATAATCTGTGAATTATTTGTTAAAAAAGTTTGGAAATTCGAGCTGCGTATTATACACCACTGGGTATTATCTGATAAAAATATTTTCTAACAGAAAAACTTACGTTAAAAAGTTTGATGCCGTTTATGTTTTGTAAAATGGGTAACAGATGGTGCTGAAAGATTTAACGATTTAGTTTACATATTGTAGCTATTAGTTTTGCCCATCTACGTCCAAGGACAAATTCTTTCTTGAATGTAATTGGAAATTAGAACGGAACAAATTCAATTCTTCACAATTCGTATTCGGAAATCGTTCTAGAACGAACTTGAATTCGTTTATACGCATATTGTCTTTATCTGAGCAATTTTGTCCTGAAAATATTGATACATCATCATGTTTAATCGAAAACGTATAAGTTTCAGAGTTTAAACTAAATGTTATAGAGAAAGCTGCTGAACTAGGAAATAGGGAAGCTGCAAGATTGTTTAGCATCGACGAGTCAAATATTCGATTGGGGGAAAAGAATAAGTTGAATTTTGAAAACTGCTTCAGACGTAAAAGAGCTAATCGCTATGACAGCCTCACTGAGTTGAAATGCAGGAAGAAGTGTATAAGTAGATATTAACTGAGAGAGCAAATGGGAAAGCAATCTCGACGATAAATATAAGAATGAAAGCTCAAATTATTTCACAAGAAATGGGTATTGGAAACTTATCTGGTGGACCCACGTGGTGTTACAGGTTTATGAAAAGGAAAAAATTGGCTGTACGTAATCGCTCATCAATAGGTCAAAAACTACCAGAAGACTGGCAAAAAAAAATCTGATGACTTCAATACATTTTGTAAAAAAGTCTTTAAAGAAAACAATTTTACTCCAAATTTAATTTTTAATATGATGAAGTGCCCTTGTCCTTTGATATACCACCTACCAGGACTATTGATGTTCGGGGAACAAACAGTGTTTCTATGAATACTACAGGAAATGAAAGAACTTCATTCACTGTAGTTTTATGCTGTGCACCAAATGGTATGAAAATACCACCTATGCTGATATTTAAAAGAAAGATGCTTCAAAAGAAAATTTTCCGAAAGATGTTGAAATTAGAGTAAACAAAAAAGGCTGGATGAATGAAGGAATTATGATTTCATGGTTACGCAGCATTTGGCAAAAACGAAAAAAATTCCTTATTTCATCCTAAAGCTTTTTTTTTAATATGGACTCTATGAAAGCTCATCTAAATGAAAATGTTAAGCATGCCTTGAAATCCACATTTACAAAAATTGCTATTACTCCTGGAGGACTCACTAAAATAGTACAACCTTTAGATGTCGGAATTAATAGATCTTCAAATCGAAGTTTAGAAAATTATGGGAGAGCACTGGATATCCGATGGAGAAAAAAATTTTACCAAAACTGGAAAACTAAAATAGGCAACATATGAAAACATTTCCAACTGGGTCTTGCAGGCATGGAACGAAGTCTTGGAAACTACAATAAAAAACGCATTTAAAAATGGAGTTTCGGTGATTAAAATAACTCCAACAATGATGACTCATTAGCTAGTGACTCAGATGATATATTAAGTGAAAATTTAATGAGTTTATTTATTTTCGAATCTGATTACTCAGATTTTGAAGGTTTTTAATTATTTTAAATAAATTTAGTGATCATATAATATAGTGTTTTCTTTTTTATTTCAAATGTATCATTTTAATTGTACTTTTAATTGTAATCGTTTTAATTGTACAAATGTATCATTTTAATTGTGGAACAACCAAGGTAAGTTCAAATTCCTATTTCATCTCACCGTTTGGCAACAAAAAAAAAAAAAAATAATAATAATAATAATGATAAATTTAAAAGATCAAAGTTGTTCAAACATTCTTAATTTTTTTAAAAAAAACATAGCGCTCTGAAGTGTCCCTATTTTTAAAATTTAATCCTAAAACTCCTGCTTTTTGTATTTATTAAATTATTAATTTAGTTAAAAATTTACTTAAATAAATACATTTTTTTAACATTTATTTTCTTTGTAAGTTTTATTATATTTTATACAGTTGTAAAGTTTTCTGCTAGTGGAATATATTTTCTTCTTAGTACTTTTTTCTCTCTGCAATAAAAAAGAGAAAACAAATTTCTCCTGTCTTTTCAGCTTTCTTTCAATCTGGCGCTCATTGGCCACAAATGTATGATGACACAAAAGTTTAGATTTGGATTTACCAATTAATTCAATCGGCTTTTACAAACAAAGAATTTTATTTTTAGAATGAACAATACTTATGATATAGAATTCGTCACAGTTTATGCACATGTGTTAAAATTTGCTTATCATGCCATTTTTAATGAGGAATTAACATTTGGAAATTTAGAACTCAGTTGTTTATTTAAAAACTGCATTTTTTTATTTTTTTTACCGGGAATGCCAAAAACAAAATTTTCACAAGAATGATTGGAGTTGATAGATGGAAATAATGACCTCATTAAGGCATGGTACCGAAGTGTAGAATTCTTTGTGTGGAATTCCGCAGACCCAGTACATCACACGTCAGTACCATCACATGTATGCTGCTTTCAAGTTGCTCTGATGGCACACTTCGAACCATCAATCTGGAAAGCAACATGGGGCATCAAACAGTCTGCAGTTTTTAAGCCAATGATGAGGCGTTTCTTAAACAAGCTTAATTGTACAAAATGTCTTCTCTCATGTCTCCCTAAAATTTTGTACTTCCTAAAGTCCTCTTAGCATTAGCAAGTGATTGACACATTTCTGAATCGTCCACTCTTTGCCAGTTTATATTAGGCCCACTTCCTGATTACATTACCACTGCTGGTTGTGTGGCTGGGCACATTTGCACCAAACTTGGATCATTTGTATATCGAATCACATTGTACTTATTTGTAAACTTTCATGATATAAATGTAATATTTTCACTTATGTCATGAATGATAATCAAATTAATTTGTTGTAAAGAAAAACATAAAACCAATTTTTGTGAACAACTTGAAACATAGCTTTTGTATTTAAAATTGTGCTGTGCATTAGAGGCTAATATTCATCCATTGTCTTTTCAGGGTGGAAAACTTCAAACAAGATTAGGACTTCTTATGTTAATGAGTACTTGGCTAGCAAATTGTACTGTTGCTGTTATGCAGTTTCTTAGTATACCTACCAATATACCATTTGTATCCTTAATTACAATAGTTGGTGATATTTTTTTCTATTTGTTTATAAAAAAAATGTTCTATTGTTTGCAAAGAGGGGTGTAGTATACATTAATTTGATTGTAAGAATTTTGATTGTTTCTTATTTCAGTTTATATAGGTATGTAAATAAGTTATTGTTGAATATAAGTATTATCTATAATGTATATGTGTAATATTTAGTAAAATGTAAAACTAAAACAATTATCTGTTTTTTATTAAAGTTATATTTTATTGTTTTGTAATAAACAATTAAAGCAAATGCAACACTAAAAAAGTACAATTCTAAAACATTAATAGAATTAGTTTTGGGTGTTTTCTGAGATTTTACGCTTTAATAGAATCTCCTTAAATTGAACAATAAAACATTGATATTTAACATTAACAATAAATATAACATTGATATTTATAGGTAAAGTTTTAATAAAGTATATATATATTTATATATGTATATTTTAGATTATTACAATAACTTCTTTATTATCAATTCTCGTTTGAAGCTGAATGAAATATTACCATAATATATCTACATATAACACTTCTTTAGTAGCTTTTCATAATTTTTAGATGCTTAAATATTTTTTTTAATTGTATTAATGTTTCAGAATTGAGACAATATATTATAGCAAATTAACTTCCTCAGGATCTCTATACTTCCACATGAAAAGAAAATCCAAGGATTACTGTTTCAAGAATGTTTCTTGAAACAATATTTGCAAGTAAATCTGTTCATTCACCACCTACTTTTGCGAACAGGAGAATTCATATATTAGTGATTATAAAGATTCATTCCTGAATCAGTAGACATCTATTCTCTTCTTGGATGAATATTGTTTCAACCTAACCACCAACTTTCAAAGTGTTTGCATATGGAGAGAAATACAAACTTGCTTCCTGTCTTAATGTCTGAATAAGTGACCATTATAGTAGAGGCTTGAACAAGGCAAGGATCATACGAAATGGCTACAGAACAGTCTGTGTCTTTGAAACTAATAAGATATATAAGGATAAGTAAGGGTTAAAGTAAGATATAAGTATCTTTTATTTAAGTTATGTTAAAAAGTATTCTTATAGTGATAGAATTTTTGTAAATATTATTTTTCATAAGTTGTTCCTAATCCCTTTTCTAAAATTATAGTCAGCTTCAATTTTTTTCACAATGTAAGTGAAATCAACACACTTTTAAATTGTTAATGTCAATTCAAAGTTTATGTGTATGCCAAAAAAAAGTATTTACATTAAAATGCTATCTTTGTTATTAATAAATTTCAAGTCTGTTGACATACATTTATTATATATTATTCATATTTTCCTTAATACTGTTAAGTTAACTTCTCAAGTAAATTTAGCTGAAGGAGATGAACATGAAGATTTAGTTCAAGGAATATGTGCATTTCTGTTAGGCATATGCATTGAATTCAATGATAACTCACAACCTAGTTTTACAAAGTAAGAAATTCTCTCCATTTTATTAAAGTTAATCAGTTTTAAATTTAATTCCATCTACAAAGTTTATATAGATTTTTCATAAATTTTCTTTAATTTCAGAGATGATTTATGTCAGCTCATAGTGAAACGTATTGGTCTTGAAACATTTCTGGACAAACTATTAGCAGTTACCAAAAATGATAGCTACAGCAGAGCTGCTCAAAATCCACATCTCAAGTTTAAGCAGCCATCGGAAGTATTATTTGACTATGAATTTTGTCGTTTATTTAAATCTTTGGAAGGTAAGTCATTCAAATTTTATATATGATTTTTTAGTTCATGTTAAATGCATATGTACCATAATTTTGCAAAAGTGAGATTGATTTCTTTTATGAATATTTTTAATTGATAATGTTTCTTTTATATATTTAAGTTTGTTATAAAAATAGTTACTTAATGCATTTGTAAATAAATATGAAATCTTATCGATATATTGAAAATCTTACTAAAAATGCAACAAATTTTGCGAAGAAGACTAAAAATTTTTTATTAAAAGAATTTATTTTTGTTTGATTAGAAAAAATTACACGTTTGATTCTTAAGTTTATATTTAAAGATTTTAACTTAGACTTATGGTTTCAAAAATTTATATATAAAAAAAAAAAAAAAAAAAAAAACATTTATTTTTGGGACTTATTCTTGAAAGCATCTTTAAACCCAAAAAATAGGAAGATACTGCAGCATCTCTTCAGCATTTAGTTTCTTATACTTACATTGGAAAATAGAATACTTAAATATTCCATAAACATTACAATCTCAGAAGTGTAAAAAGTATGCTGACTTTATATGATGTCCAAGAACTTTTTGGATAAATATTGTTTATTATGTAAAATTTTAAATATAGTTTAGGAAAAATATTGGAAAATTTATCAATAAATTGATTTAAATAATAAGGGTACTACTTATCCATTTTTGAAGTATTGGATTTTCTTTTTAAAGGTATTATCATAAAAGCTGTGCAGCCCAAACCAAAACTCTTAAATGGTCCTGAATCGGCTATGACACCTGAACAACAAGAACTTTTAAGACAGTATAAGGATCTTATTAGAGATCAGGTAATATTTTAAGGTGTCTCATATATATAATGCTAAAGAAGCTTTTAAACGATTTTATAAGTCTTTATCTTAAATTTTATAAACAGTTTTAGTTGTTCAGTGCTGCTTTTATTCTTCTTTAAATTTAATTTTTATCCAATTATTTAATATCTATATAATAAATAATAAGTAATTAATCCCTTTCAAATTAAATTTTATAAATTGTATTAGTAGTTCAGTGGTGCTTTTATTTCTTCTTCAAATTTAATTTTCTGTGAATATAAAATTGGTTATTGCCATATATTTTAACATTACATTATAATACAAACCTATAATTTCTAACTACATTTAATGCTTGATATATTCTCTGAAACATCCTTTTTTCACGAAGAATTTTGAATCTGTACATATCCAATTCTCGTATCTTTTTTGTCATTTCTTCTAAAGATTTCAAACATTAGTGTAATGAATGACAAAGAATAAGGGTAACAATGGTTGTTGGGAAGTCTTGATTAAATTAAAAGTTCTTTAAATAGGTCAAATAAAAAAAGGTATTTTGGGATGAGAATACACTTCTGGCCTAAAAGAACTTTTGTGATTAAAAGTTAAATGTTATCTTTGTCCTGACACTTAAAGACTATTTTTTTTTTCTTGAATAGTGATTGTTTCTGTAAACCACATTTCTGTTGAAATACAGTTTATCTAGTATTCTTTTTAATAATAAATCTGAGCCCTGCTCAAAGAAAACAAATTGCTGGTTTTAAATGTTAAATGATGTGCTTTGTAAAAGAAAATGGAAATCTTGCTGTAGCAAGGATGTTGCTGTTAGTGAAAGCTCTATCTGTAAATGGAAGAATAAAACGAATAACTAATATTCTATGTAATAGAAGTACTTTTTGTGTAAGAATAACTAAATGTCCTACCCTAAAGTGAAGTGTTCCAAAACCGGATCTTTAAAATTACCAGAATAGGCTAAAAGAAAATATATATATATATATATATATATATATATATATATATATATATATATATATTTGCATTTAACTTACAATGGGTAAGAATGCACATGAAAAGAAAATCCAAATATGTTTGAATTGCTGTAAATATTTGTAAATATGTTTGTAATTTATGTATGGCATGATTTGGTGCCATGAGAAAAATGTTTTTCCATGATTTCCAATTGATTTGGTTACAAGCTGATAAGAAATGATACAAACATACAAAAGGAAATAATTTACTCACATATTGGAAATATACAGATGGAAAACCAATATTCTATGCAGTACGAAATAAAATAATTGATGTAAAAAAAACATAATTATTTGCAAAAATAAAAAATAAAAAAGTCGCAAAAAAATTACTTAAAGTTCTTTTCTATATAACAGACATTGCAAAATTATCCATGATTATTTTTAAAAGAAATGTGATTTTGCTAATGCAGTTTTCATTGATGTTCATAAGAAAATATATATAGACCAGAATTGATTAAAAACTACCTGTCTTTAATCAATCTTGTATTGATTAATTAAAGATGGGTATTGATTAAAGAGTGCAGCAAACACAAATTCAAAGTACTTTCAAATATTGTGTATCAAAACTGAATTGTAATCCGAAACAAATCAATTGAAATGTTATGATTAATAGGTGTAAATCTGAAGAGTATTGTGGGAAATTGAATTTTTAAATGTTTCTCTATTTTAAAACTTAAGTAATTTTAAAAAACATTTGAAAGTTGAATAAATTAATCCCATTATATTAAAAATTACAAAATATTTAAGCTAAAAAAAATTTTTTTTCTGAAAACAGAAGTTTACCTTATTTAATAATATATGAATTGCTGAATCACGAACACATATTTAATACAAGAATAAACACAAAAACTTGAAAACATTTTAAGAAAACTTTTTGTGTTAAATATTTGCATGAAAATAAATTCTAATTATTTTAAAGCCTTAAAAATATGTTCAATTATAGTGAGTTTATCACTGAAAATTTGTTGCACCTGCCTTTTATTAATTATATATGCTGTTATCATTTAAATTATAGGGTGTTGTCTTTTTGTCTTGACATCTAGGTTTCATTCTTAGTTGAAAAATATGAGACTTTTAACAAGTCTCATAATTATGCTTTATATAATTAACCATTAATGTGTATGGTCAGAATACCATATGCTCATGAAATAATGAGTAAATATAATTAATATCCCATGACAACATTGATGACATTTTTCCAAAGCTCATGTTATTGCCCACCAAGAATTTGTTTCTTGTTATAACTTTTCCAATATTTTAAATACAAGGTAAACAAGAAAATTCTTACCATTTTTAACAACCCAAAAGAACTTGACCTGTAGAAAGTTTAGTCCTCAGAGTAATCACCATCGCCATCCAGCACTCTCTGCCAACATATCCATTTTTTTCCCAAATTTTCCACAAAGATGGTTGTTCTTGGAATGGCTGCATTGTCAGCCAAGAACAGTGAACCCTTGTGATTAAAGCATGCTGTGTCCTTCTGTTGCACATGTTCTAATTGCTGTGAGTACAGGTTCACAATGACTGTTTTGCTGTTTAGCAGCAGCTTATAGTGAACCACTTGATGACTAGTCCACCACACACAAAGCATAATCTTGCATAGGTGATTTTGTACTGTTCAGGACAGTATCAATCAATGCTTAGAAACATCAAACAGGACCCACTTTTTGTCACTGGTTAGCCTTCGATTGAATGTGTATGTGCTACAATGGAAATGATAAAGCTGTCAGTCGTTGTTGCTTATGGATTTCCACCAACATGTGAGGTACCCACTTGCTCAGCTTTTACATCTTACTTAATGAGTACGGCTGAATTCTAACTATTTCACCAGGAACTTCATCCAATGCCTGTGTGCATCAGGGGTTGTCCACTTTGATTTACATCACAGAAGCACAAACCTTCAAGCCTGAATTAGGGAATCTAAAGCCTTGCCGTATTTTCATTCACAGCACTATTCCCAGATACTTGGCATATTCAGCAGCTGAGAAGCCCACTGTGAAGCTAAAGCAAACAACACGGAACAGGTTCCTTTGACGTACCTTTCTCTTCTCTACTGTACAAGTTACAATTAATGAAGTGTGCAATGGATATGCTTTTATAATGATTGATATTCCTATTCTTGTAGGTGGTGTTTCAACCTCAACATAGAAAGGGTTACAAAATTTTATTTTGTTGGGTACCAAGTCACGTAGGTCTTGATGGAAATGAGAGAGCGGATGTAGCTGCAAAAGCTGCATCAAATTTCAAATTCAAATTTTGCAAAAGGTCAAATTTTACCATCAGTTCCATTCTCTGATGTGAGAAATGTGTTAAGTCATTAATTTATTCTCTTTGGCTGGAATCATGGAATATGCAGGTTGTCGATAAATTGCATTCAATTTTCTCGTCCGTCACTTCATTATCTGTTTTATTGTTACGAAGAGCAGATGTTAAATTGACTTGCCTTCGTATCGGACACACACACGTTTCACACACAAACATCT
Source organism: Latrodectus geometricus (assembly GCA_026290005.1). Taxonomy (NCBI): domain Eukaryota; kingdom Metazoa; phylum Arthropoda; class Arachnida; order Araneae; family Theridiidae; genus Latrodectus; species Latrodectus geometricus. The sequence continues at coordinate 83,288 of JAPDSC010027430.1, forward strand.
ATTTCCAAGTGATTTAATTCCATGGTGTGAAACGTGTAATGAACCATTTACTGTTTTTCATATTTTAATTTTCATGTCCAGATTTTAACATTCACCGTTTTAAATTTTTTCAGACAGACATTTTAACTCAATATGATTTAGTGGGGGAGCCACCCCACAGAAACCTTTTTGTCTTTTGAAAAGCGATTGGTTTTCTTAATTTTATTTAAACTTTATGACTTTGATTTTTATTTTCCTTTTACTTAATTTAGATTTTAAAAAATATATACATTTATTTTTGTATTTTAATCTTTTAATGTTGAATCGGGGTTTCTTGATAAAATATTTCTTTAAAATTTAATTTCTTGGCGCAGCTTGTCCTTTTTGTACCTTGCCCCATAAAACCCAACCAACCAATCATCAACCACATCATATACTAATTTGCATATTTGTTCTCACTTTATTCAATGACAACACATAAAACTGCAAGAATTTTTTTGTTTACTTTATACTTTGTTTATCACTTATTCACAAAATCAAAAGAATGAACCCAAATTTACTTCCTTCATTAGATTATTTCTTTAATATGATAATGTATCCAGTTATACTGTGTAAGACTCAGACAACAAAATCTATTCATGAGATGAAAAATTTATCATCTGTTCCATATTTACTTTTCTGGTTAATTTATTTCCTCCAAAATTATTTCATAATTTATCTAATCATTTTTCAAAAGTATTAATGAAAAGGTCTTGAAATTGATTCATAGTATTGCATAATTTGAGAAATCACAATGAGTTAAATTTAATTCTTAAAAAAATTTTTTCAGCGCTATTCTTTTATTTTATAAATGTAATATATTCTGTATGCAAAATAATAATTTAAAAATTAAAACTAAAAAAATGTTTTCATAAGTGACTCGTTTTTACATATAAAATAACCTCATGCTAAGATAAACAAGCAAATTAAACTAAATCAATGAAACATTTTATGTTCCATTTTAAATATTTTAATGGTACAAAAATTGAACAATTTTTGGAAAAATGTTTTCTATTGAAGAGAAAAGTCATTGCTTATAGTGAAATATTTTAAGTAACAAAAACAATAGTCTCTTACTGATAAAATACTTTATTTCAAATGACTTCTGTTTGCAGGATCAAAAGCTTCATGAATTAACAAGTCAGATCACAGAATTAAAAGCAGAACATGAAGCATCAAAAAGTCAAGTCGAAGAAATGACTAGTACTATTCAACAACTTAAGGATCAAAATGCTTTATTGAAAGCTCAACGATGTATGTTAATTTGGTTTCATGTTCTTTGTAAAAAATAATATTTAAAATTCAGTATTTTCAATGTGCATACAATTTTTTCATTAAATTTAAAATTTCTTTGTTTAACTAATTATATTTTAAGTTTAATGGGCAAGCTTAAGTAAATGTATAATATATAAAGTTTATTGAAATTAGAAGACAATATTTTAGCAACAGGTGTCAAAGTAATGAAACTGTAAATAATATAAGGTTATTTATTACTAAAGTGAACTATTCCTTTGTTTGTGATATGGCATGAATTTATATGTGATATTACAAATGATGAAGGTAAAAAAAATTTATACTTTTCTATACTGGAAAACGAAGTTCTTATAAACATGCTGTTTATTTAAGTTTAAAATTGTTTGCTAAGTTTTTTTATATAATATATAGTTATGCATTTTGTTTTGCAAAATTGTTGTTTATATATGTGTTGAAAATCATAAATAATTATACTACCTTAATTAGAAATTAAGAACTATGACTCATTCCTTAATTTTTGAAATAGATGGAAAATATTACCAGATGCTATCTTAATTTAACTAATTGTGAAGAATTTGTTCCATTGTGAATGAAACTTATAATGTATTGTTTGACAACTTAGCTATTTTTTCCTGCGCAAATTATTTAACTTCTTTCTTCACTATAATGTCTAATAACATTTGAATTGAAAATTTGTCCTTTTTTACATTGCTTTATATCTGATATTTAATGATTTATTAATATTTACACTTAAAATTATATTGTTTATCAAATCTACATAAAACTTACTCATAATTTATAATTTCTCTTATATTGTAGTAATTTATAAAATATTTATTCAAAAATTAAACTTACAAATATTTTTAAATATCTTGAGTAGGTATATGATTTGAAAGAAAAATTGCTTTAAAAATGTGTTCTCATTTTAGATATCACATTCAACTTACTTCAGGAAATATAACAGATAATGATATTCATGTTTTATTAAATTCCATGTTAAATCAAATAATTAACAGTTTAACATATAATTTTATACATGGGTATACTTAAAGTTAATTTTTATAGATTCAAATTCTTTTGTTATTTGGTTAATATATTCAATTATTATTAATAGTGAAGCATCACTGCTGTTAAGTAATGCAAAAATACTTTAAAGAATAAATTTAATAAAAGTATAGTTCAAGGATTTGATAGTCTTCTATGAATTAATCTAGCTTAAAAGTTAAAACCATGCAGAAAGTTTATACCTTGAAACTGCCCTTGTCTGTCTACATGACCACAATGCCATAATCTGCACTTTAAGCAATCACTGCTAATAAACAACTCAGTCCATAGGCTTGTTGCTGGCAGCTATTATGCAAACTTGAGACATATCTGAACATGCTGTAACCTGCAGCTTCCTAAGTTTTTTTTGTTGAGTCATATTACAAAACTTTAATTATATTTAAAGGATTGCATCCCAAAGTGGTTGGACAGTTTGTATTTGCAATCCATGAAATATTTTTCCACCTTTTTATTTGGTTTTTATTACTTCATTCATTACTTTTTCATAACATATAATAAAGATTTGGGATAATATAAGTTTTACATCATATTTAATATGTATTTATATATATACACAGTAGCTGTTTATTTTTATGTATTTCTAATTTATGAACTCTTGTGACATTACGAACTAATGACAGGTCTACAACATGACCCCATAGCTAAGACAGTTCCAATATTCATTTGTGACCTAAATTTTTTAAACATTTTGCAAATTCACTTTTTGTTTGCATTTATTTTTGTATGATTTTCTTTTTATTATTATTATTTTATGATTATTTATTGAAAAATTTAGATTGTTATTTGTACCAAAAAATCATAAATCCTCATGGAATGATCATGGCTCAGAATCATTTTATTACTGACATTTTAAAACCAATGTAATTATCAATCTATGTTGTAATAACATTGCAGAAAAAAACAATATCTAAATCATTTTGATTGGGAGTCTTTATTAAAGAAATTACCATGACTAAAAAAAGTCATTTACCTGAGGACTTTAGTGGAAACTAAATACTTTCATTCATGAACTTCGACAATGGAACCCACTGTTGTTTCTAATTTCATTTCAGGACTTTTTAAATGTGGTATCATGTGTAACATAGGCATAAGAATTATTAGATTATTAAACGAGAACATAATGAATAAGAATGAAAAAGAACTTGCAGATTTCAAACATGAAGAAAAGGCTCTAGTGTTGAGACTACAAAACTGAAGGACTGACAAAATTGTGGCAATTTTTTTTGAGAAAAAAGTGAAATGCTTTTTTAATTTGAAAAGAAAAAGTTATGCTGAAAAAAAGAAAAGTAGATATGAATTTTATTTTTCATTTTTTATGATGCATACTAAATTTTTTTTCCTTGTAGCACTCAATTAATAAAAAGAAAGCTGTTTGGTTTGGAAATATAATTTTTAATTTTTCTGTTTTACAAATTTCCGATTTTAAGAGCTATAGCAGTAACAAATTCATAAAAATGTGTGAGTATCTACTAAATATATACTTACGTAATCTTGATATCATTTCAAGTAACTAAAAATATCATTATAAGTAGCAGCTATTTTTATTGTGTTATCACATAGATAGATTAATTTGGTATTTTGTGTTCCAAAATTTAACACACCTACAAGTTAATGATTATTGTGTACAGTACAAACTTTATTTCAGCTGTGTCTGGCAACAATTCTAGTCAAGAAGTTTTGCAACTCAAACAAGAAATAGAGCAGTTAAAAATGGAATGTGTGAGAAAACAACAAGAGTTGGATATTAAAAATGAGGAAGTTAACCAAAAAGTTAGTTATAATGTATTTCTAATCTATTATATGACAGCAAACAAAGTCCTCATTTTCTTTTTAAAGAATTTAATTAATGGAATTTTTTTTATTTCTAATTAATTAAATATTGCAAATGAAACTTAAAATATTTTATTATAATATAATACAATGATTTAAATATGATTTTTCTCTTTTTAAGAATCTTATTAAATGTTTAGATTTCGTCTTTACTTAGAAATGTGCTGCTTATAATTACCTATTTTATTTATAGCATTAAATTTAAATAAATACCGGCTGATTTGTGTGAAAATATTCTATTTTAATTTAAAAAGGGGAAGGGGATTAAAAAGGGAATATATTTGTATTATTTTTGTATATTTATTTTTTAATAGCAAGTTTACCTTTTGGATCTGAAATTGAAATAAATGTTCCTTTTCTCAATATTTTGTTCCAACTTCTTAAGTTTTTTTTCTCTAACTTAATTCTGTATTCTTTCTCTGAAATGTTAAAAGTAAAAAAGAAAAAAAAAATTATGAAAATATTTTAATGTCTAATATGGGAAAATATGCTTACTGTTGATAAAAATATTTTTTATGTTAATCAATCTTTTAAAAAAAATCTGCTATTAATGATTCTTTCAAAGCGATGTAAATCAGGATATTAACTAGCTATTGTAATTGATTTTTCAAATGTCAAACAATATACATGTCATTTTTTTACTCTAAGTATCAATTGTATTTTTCTTACGCTTTAGAAATATTTTTTATTGTTATTTTTAAAAAAATTTTATGCTTTTATAAACATGCTCCATGTTTATAAAACTAACATGAATCAATTAGAATGTATCCTATTTTCATGTTTTTAGAACACTGATGAACTGTCACATGAATCTACTGATGTAAATTTAGATGCACAATCTAATTCAGAATATTCTAAGATTATTCAAAATCTTGAAACAGAATTAGCACTTAAAAATGCTGATATAGAAAATCTAAGAAAAGAAATAGAAGAAAGGAAAGTAACTGCTTCTGTTGATAAGGACACTGAAAGGCAGTTAAAGGTGATTTTAATTTTTCATTAATTTATATATTATTAAACACCAACTTGAATTTTAGTTTTAAATTACACATACTTCATCAGTTTCTTTTATTTACAACATTAAACATAAATCAGTTTTTTTTTTTTTTTTTCTATGTAAAAAATGAAAAATTTTCTTTACAATCATTTAACTTGGAATCCCAATATATAAAATAAATTTTTTATAAATGCACAAGTGAAATTTTTTTAAATATATTCTCTTATTTAATTAAAAATTTTTACTGCTACAGACAATAAACAAAAAATTCCAGAAACTGAAATAATATTAAGTCTAATTAGAATTTATTAGAATATGAGCAAGGTATATTTGGTGCTAGAATAAATAGTTTCATCAAAATTTATCCTTTGAATAAAAAAATCTGAAATGTTTTGAACATTTAACTTGCTTTTAGTAATGCATAGCCAAATAGTTTAAAGTATAATATAAATTAATAATGATTAAATTAGCAAAACAATTTTAATTATGATTTAGTGCAGAAAATAATTCCTTTAAAGTTCTTTGGTGCTTTCAATCGCTGAGTTCTAATAGCATATTTCCTGAATTTTCTATCTAAAAATAAATTAATTCAAAGCATCATAGAAAAATTTTGTTAGAACTTTATTCCCATATTTTCCGGAAGAAAAACCATTTTAGTGTTAATGCCACATTTGAGGAAAATGCCTTAATTGAAAAATGCAGAGAAATGTCAACCTGAGTTTTTGAGTGTCATTTCCATGAACATCATAGTTACAAAATCTTGAGTTATGTTTTATGACATTTGGCATATCAGAAAAGGAAAGTATGTAAAATGAATAACTCAAAACAGTTACATTAGAAATGTTTAAAATATACTTATATTCAAAAATATTTATAAATTCAATGAATATATATAATTCTCATATGTTATAAAAATAGTGTAACTACAGAATATTAAATGAAAAGAAATTTTAAAATTTAATTTATAAAAATAATTGCAGCAAACTGCCTCGCTAAAGCTGCCAAAATTTTGTTTCATGCTATCCGAATTAAAATCTAAACAGTCCCATGTGTACAAGTTGGTTGGATAAATTTTTCTGCTATGTAACTCTTTCTGAGAGCATAATTATCAAAATCTTTGAAATGTGATGTTATTGATAATATTTTCATTAACTTCTATGCACTTCCTATTAATAGTTTAAATTGGAGTACATTATTTTTAAAGTCCATATAAATGCTGTATTTATAGAAAAATGTCTTTGTTAAAAATTAAACTTTTAAACATGTAGATGTTAAGGCATTCCATCCAAAAAAATTATGATTTTTTTATAAATGAAATGAAAGAAATTTGAAACAATTCTATGAAAATATATCAGTCAATTTCTCAGGTGTAAAAGTTAAACTGCCAATATCATTATAAGATTTTTAAATTGATTGATAATATCATTCCTAAAACTTTAATAAATTTAATTGCAAGGCAGCATTTTAGTGAACAAGAAATAGGCTTAATATTGGTCTAGATTAAGACTCATGATGTTAGATTCTGTATATATATTAAACCAGTAGGACTTGATATCCCTCCATTTTTGTATGAAAATTTTTAGAGGGGAGTTCAAGCTCTGCTAAATAGTTTTATCTTTTAATTTGTAGAAAAACTCTACAAAACTGTAAAATTTTGATTGGTTGCAAAATCTGATCTAAATTTATTTGCAAAACTTATGAATCATTTAAAGATTAAAAGGATATCTTTAAGAATAGATATATTAGGTTGGGGGAAAAGAAATCCATTATTTTTACGTGAACTTTATGTAACTTCTTTTGGATTCACTTTGTAAAAAGGTTTAAAACAGCTTTCATGTAGATTTTTAGGTCTTGCGTGTTAAGACTGCTGACATGCGGTTAACTTCGATCATTTTTGATATTTTATAGACATTTTTGACGATGCTGTATCCACATGCGAGGTGCTTCTCTAACATCAAAAATACCCGAACCGAATCGACGAAACAAAAATTGTACGTAACTGTTTGTTACAGTCTTATATAGGACCATAAACACCTTTCACAATTTTAGCCACCCGGCTATCTTTTTCGCCGTTACAAGAGAAAAACGAAAATGTATTGAATTTTCTGTTTGTTGTCTTCTATTTTTAAAACCTTGTACTCGTAACTGAATTAATCAAACAAAAAACCGCAAGAGGATATTTTAGTGTCAAATGCCACCTTTCCAATGAGCATAAATCTGAAATTGTTTGCCAGATACCTCACAAGATATCGATCACTACAGACGTCTACCAAAAAAATAATGGATTACTTTTTCCCCAACCTAATATTTTTAGAAACTATTATTGTATTTGTTGAGAAAAAGTTATGAAACAGAATTTCTCTACGGGGAATATCTCTAAATATTGTTTTTTGATTATATTGACAAAATCTTTCTTAATTCTGTTGTGTTTTATTTCTAATGTAATACGGTATTTTTATAAATGTAAATAGATATTAACTGAAGAGAATGCTGAACTCTTGAAAGAACAGTCTTCTTTAAAAGAACAGTTAACTGTTGTCAAAAAAGAGCAAGAAGATATTCTTATTTTACTTACAGAGCAGAGTGAGAAAATAACTGAATATAAGAAGAAACTAAGAGAATTGGGAGAGCAAGTAAGAGAGAATTTGACATTTCTGTTTTTGAAAACAAGTTATTTTTATAATAAGCAGATAACTCTGTTTTTGGTTAGTTTATTTATCTGGAAAGCTCAAGTAATCTTGCTAATACTAACCTTTTTCATAAACTGACTTCTACAATAAAATAAATGAATCAAGTATATGTGAATTTATTTTTATATTATACACCAAATACAATATATTTATAAATAGAAGAAAAAAGTTAATGTTATAATTTAAAATTGATATGAGAAGTATCTGTTTTTCCATACTTATACTATGTTATATGTTTTGCAAGAGTTTATTATTTTTAGATTAGATTTCTACAAAAGAAAACAATTAGTCTTACAATACTCTTTTTTTCTAATAAATTTTTGACTATTTCATTATTACTACAGGACTTTTGAGAGCAAAATATATTAAGAATATTTGTTTAAAATGTCCAATATTTTCCTTTAATTTAAAATTTTAACTGTACAGTGATTTCATAATGTTTAGGTTATAAAAGTAGAATAATGTACTTAAATATATCAAAGATCATATTTATATTTGTCTATTTACTTAAAATTGTTTATTGAATTTATTTAATATGGCCATATAATATTACCTTTTAGGTTGAAGATGATGATTCTATAAATGGTGAAGAATCAGATGAATTTGGTGATGATTTAAGTGATATAAAAGATGAACTTGATGATGTAAAAGCTGAGGTTAATGTGGAGAAGTGTGATTAGTTTTAAGATGAATTTCATAGTAGACAGTGTTTCAAATGTTTTAATATAAGAAAAAGGCATTACAAAATTGCGATAAAAAAAGATTTTTCACTAAGACTTTAGTCTTGGGTATTACTTTTGCGTGAAGTATTGCTGTATAATTCATTATTTGTGAATTATGAAAGAAGTAATTACTTCCATAAAATGTATGATGGCATCTAGTAATTAAATCCATCTGTTGGGAAAATATCTGGTATTATTGGAACCTTTGTTGGCATTCTCTTTGTTCATATTTCTTCATTTAATTTTACGTAAATTTTATATAAATATGGTATACGTTGTTAATGATTGCAGCTTTACTGGTGAGATTGGTTTAGTTGCCTTAATTATGGTAAAATACTGACAATATTGGTTTATTTTGTTTCAACTTGTTTCTGTAATTTGTAAAAAAAATATCAATAATAAAATACAAAAATTTATTCCTTGTTAATTTATTAATCAGATTTACCAAGAGAAAATTTCAGAGATTCTAACAGAGGATAAAATATTAAAAATGAATTTAAATTTTAAAATATCAATATTTCAGTCCCAAGTTATGTTTTTTAAAAGCTATAATTTTATTAGAATATTAAATCTTGTTTTTGTTATTTAATTATCACATGAATAACAGTCATTGATGTAAGTTAAGTGGCAAGTAGTTTTAGAGCATAAATATTTTTACACAAGAATTTTCCTTTTATTTAAAAAAATTAGAATTTTGTATCTGAAAGTCACTTTTTGTCAGCATTATAAGCATAAAATAAACTGCCATTTGTATTTATTAAATTCATTTTCATTTGAACTGACATACACTTATATTACAAATATTTTTCTAGTTTCTGTTCCTTCTTTCATAAATTAGTGTTGAACACTAAATTTTATGTAACATAACTTATGTTGATGAAAGTTTCATTCTTCTAAAACTGAATTCAACTATCAAGTTTCCTTTGTTAAAATTTGGATATAAAATGATATTGTAATTAAAAAATTTCTATGTAATTTCATGTTTTTCTAAACAATATTGTGTCCTTAACTATCAAAGTTTATTAGACACAATAACTAGATATTAAATTATAACTTCTTTGTAACTTGGAATATTTTTTCAAGTCTGTTGTATATTTTATATGAAATAAATATGTTTTACAGTAAAATCGTTTGTGTTTTATTAGGTTTGTTTCATATTTCTATAATATTAAATGTTTTGTGATTGCTTATCTTTAAAACTGAAAAATAATTTTTACAATATTTAACTCTTTTAATTTGTATTTATATACACTACTTTTTCAAAAATCTTAAAATACTTTCATTTTTGTTAACATTTTTTGTAGTTTTAAGTTTCTTTTAAAAAAATTTTTAATTTAAATAGTTTTTATTCTTGATTAACTTTAAATTTGAAACTAAATTTTTTTTTGTTGGATATGTAAAAGCTTAATTTTTTACACTTCTTAAAAATCTGTTCTAATTAACAAAATGTTTTTATGCACTAATATAAATGTTAAATTTCATACATAGAAATTAATATTCCCATTACAGTTTGTTATAATACAATACTTTAATGTTCAGCTTCTTTTATACTTATTACTCAATAATATTCAGTATTTCACTTTATTATATTTAAAAGGTCTTATATCTAACAGAATGAGAAAAAAAGGGGTACATTTTTTTAATACTTTTTTGTTTTATCTTCTAATAACTATCATTTAAACATATGAGTGTAATTGCTTATAAACTATAATAAAAACTACCAATATACATATATAAGTAAAGACTGATTAATTCAAGACTAATTGGAAAGAGCTTACATAATTTTATTACTCTGGGCTGTGTGGTGATTTTTAAGTCTACAAAAACAAACTGATTTACTTATGTAATAAAACAATTTTCTTAGTTGGATTTCCTATCTATAATACATGCAAACTAAAATTAAGAATTTCTAAATTATAAATTGATAAAATATAATCATTCTCATGTATAAGACTACTATATATAATTAACTTAAATAAAGTTTTATAATTTTAAGTATAAATACAAATTTTATATGCAGCATTTTCTTAATGTTTCTCAAATATACTCCTTTGTATATGTAAAGTATTTTACATACCCGCTTCTGCCCATTAATATTGTTACACCAAAAAGTAATGCAAATAATAATTTATTGGACAATTATTATAGAAATAACAAGTGATTAGTTTTAACATTTGAAAGCCTTAATCTTGATGAATCAGAATATAGAACAATCACCTCTGGCAATAATGGCAACAGTTATATAATCTGGGAATTTAGTTTGGCTGAGATTGGACGTAATGTACAATTACAACTGCCTATACATCTTCTACACGATGTCGTATTTTATTGACTACTATAATGTAATAACTGACATGAGCCAGTTGTTAAGCTACTATTGACCATACTTTTTATGTTGGTGACAGGTCTAGAGAATATGATGGCCCAGGTGCTGCAGATTAATTTGTGCATCAAAAAGAAGATGCTTATAATACAGCCCGCATGCAGTTGTGCATTATCCTATTAAAACGTTTGATTTTGGTGGGCTCAAATAGGATAACACGCTTTAACAAAACAGTAATATTAAATCAAACTGAAATGCAATAATTACTCAAAAGTAAAAATACATGTTCCATAGTTATGCATGTTAGTTTAAAATAATAAAGACATTGTCTTTATGTATTAATATTTTAATATTATATTAAATTTTTGTTAAAACAATACACAAAACATGCATTAAAGTATTATGTAGGCACATTTTTTTTATCATAGTTTACCCCTTCCTTTTCTCCCCATGTAAGTAAAAATAAACAAATATATGATCCCCTCTCATAATTACATAATATTTTCAAATACCTAATGCATTTTTAATTCATCACTAAAAAATTTAGAATAACTTAAGAATTTAAATTTAAAATATAAAAATACATTCACTTATTATAAAAATGCAAAACTAATCTTCAATATTTAAATTTGTAACATGTAAAAAATTTTCCTTGAAAAATTAAAAATTATTTCAGATTAATCGTGTTCAACATAAATATTAATAATCTTGCTTTTAGGAGATTTATCTAGAACAATTAGAATAATTGTTTTTCAGTTATATTAACAAAGAGAATATTCCTCAATATTCTTAAAACAATTATCATTTAATTGCCATTGTATCCAGCATTTTAAATATCGAAGATTTTTAAAAAAAAATTGAGAAGTGTTTGTATTTTATCAAAACTTCGGAAAATACTTTTGCAATTTATAAAAACGAAAAATAGTCTAAACTAACCCAAATAAATAGAATTCTGATGTACAAAAAGATGAAAATCTATACTGGTCTAAATATCCAAGTTATAATTTTTTAGGGATGGAAAGATGAATTTTATATGTAGCCAATCCCCACATATGAAACATGAAAATTCACAATAGTCAAAATCTAACATAAATACATTAAATTTTCAAAAATAAAAGGAAATGAGCTTATTTCCCAAGTTATGGTGGGAAATAAGCTCATTAAATACTGGCAATGATTTGTGGGAAAAATATGACATTTTGTGCAGTAAAAATCCAAATATGAATTCCCCAAAGAAATTTCTGGGTACATTTATTAATAAGTAAAGGCGGAAGATATTGGAAGAATATAATGAAATTTTTATGAAACTCGTGGAATATTTTAAATAAAATTGCAAGTTTAAAATACTAGCAATATATAACTCTTCAATTTAAAATTTTTTCTTTGATATTATTTTGTTGGTAAAGTATTAAATGTAAACAAATTACTTAATGAATAAAAAGATAAAATTTGATATTTAAATAAGATTATATCTAAATCATTTAATAAATTCTATAATAAGAATTTTAAAAAATTTTATCTAGGTAGATTGAATCTGAGAATATAAAAAACCGATCTGAAAATCAAGTAAATATTTATCTATGAAAAATGTTTTATGTTATTTTATTAATACAAGTTAATTACTGCAAAATTTTATAAAAGGGAAATGGCAGGCTTAATATGTGCTTATAAACTATAACTAAATGTCACTAATACTTTTTTTAGCAGCACTTTTCATTTTGGGAGTGACAATCATGTTTACAAATTTAATATGCACTTAATCTTTATGTTTATATATATTTTTATAGAAATTTGAAGCCAGTAAAAATTTAGATTTTATAATTAAATGAATTTCAGTACAATATGAAAAATGAAGACAAAAATCAACTTTTTTGTTTCTTTTAATTTGTATTTTCATCTTTATTTCCAATAAAAAATTCACACATATGCATTTTCATAACATTAAATTTGAGCTGTAGAAATGATAATAGAATGTGAAGTTTTTGTTATTAATGTTCAAAGAATTTTTAATAAATATATTTTTTTAAGTATTAAATTTTATCTGGATAATTGTATATTTGAGAGAAGAAAAAAAATGTTTATTAAAGTTTTTTTCATTATGTTTTCAAAAAAAATTTTTTAATTTTGAATATATAATTTTAAGGAACTTTTTATAATTTGTTCATATATGCTTAGTGGCTTTATTAATTTGTGAATATTTTTAAAATTTTGAAAAAACTTGAATTTCCCCTATCGCCTTACCTTTTGAGAGAATTGTTTATGCATGGATTCGAAAAGAAAATTATTAAACATTGAACAAATAAAGTATATAAAAACTTTACAAATGAAGTAAGTTTCCATGTACGGAA
>JAPDSC010027430.1:99534-109534 GCA_026290005.1 Latrodectus geometricus
AGTTTTCATTTTAAAACTTTTATACTTAAGATCAATGTTGCAAACATTGATCTTAAGTATAATTTACTTACTTCAGTTATCTTGTTCACAATAGAGATGTTGAACTTCTTTAATTAGAGGGGCTTGAAAGTTTGTTAGAGCTACACAAACTTGTAAAATTTTTGATGCAAGAGGGAACAGTGACTTTGGCATCAATCTAGTTATTTTGTATACTTTAATTCGACGTATAGCTCTTTCAACATGACTTCTTATTTCAGCAATATTAGTTGTGTCTTGAACTTCATTCGGAGTAAATTGAGTTGAGCAGAGGAATGGTAGGACTTTAACAGTTACACCCTGGGGCACTAAGTCTGTTATCCCAAAATCTTTAGCGGCCAAAACTAAATCTCCTGGTTTAAAAATGAGTGATACATTAGAATGTTTAAAAACTTCTGTGTCTGATGTCGAACCAGGGAAAAAATCACTGTAATAAGTTATAACTCCATTAGGTGCAACACCAATCAGTCCTTTCATTGTGTGCCTGTGTTTATATGCACTGTAAAATAAACGATGATGTTCCAAATTATTTGGGACCACAGTATAAACTTCCGTACAGTCAATTATCATGCGACAGTTTTCAAAATTTGAAAAACATGCAGGTAAACAACTTTTATTTTTTGCTCGTGAAGGTATATCTTTCATTAATCTTATATAAATCATTTCATGTAGAAGAATTATCCATGTAAAAATGATGTTTGTAACAGTAGCTTCACTAATACAAAAGTGAACACTTAATTCTTTATAATCAAAATTTAGTTTCAGTTTCATCAAGGTTAACAATAACTGATCTTCTTTTCCTATAACTTCAACAGTCCATCCATCATAATAATTAAATTCCTGTCTTGTACACAAAAACAATATCCAGTTAAATAATATTTCATTTGGTAAACCAGTGTAATACAAAATTAAATCATTTTTTTCTTTTATAGAGTGAAATCCAAATGGTTGCTTTCTTAAGATTTCATTTTCAATTTTTAAATTTTCAATTGTTTTTTCTAAAACATACTCTTCAAGATTTTTAATGGGTGGAACAGGTGTAGAACTAGAACCTTCTCCTGTATTTACAATTTCACTAAATAAATATATTATACAATAAATTACTTTACTAAAATATAATATATAAGTAATGTATAAAAATAAATATGTTATATATAAAAATAGAAATAAAAGTAAAATTTAATTTTCGTTAATCTGCACTTTAGGTACCCTACTCTGCCAACTTGGCGAAAAATGCACCAAGCGTGGTAAACCGGACGCTTTTAAACCTAATGAGCTCTTGATGGCAACCTCCGGAGGAAATAATTTGCGCTTTTTCGCGCATGCTCATTAATTGGTTTCTTTCTTTTAGCATTTTCATTGGTCATTAATTAGTTTCAGTTTGAAAAATCGGTCATTTTCATTGGTTGCTAATTTGCTTAAAACTGTTAAAAATCGTATTCCATTATCTCCATGGCAACAGCGTTTTTGAAAACCTGCCAAGTATGGGACAAACAGCGCACTTTTGCCAAGTTGACAGAGTAGGGGACCTAAAGTGCATTTTCACCTTAATTTTATATCTATTTGCATTAGTGCTTATGAAAAAATACAATTATCTAAGCATTTTATTCTAAGATATGTAGGAACATTTTACCTTTGCCTTTTTTCTGGTGATTCAAACATAAAGATATTTTTTTCATTCTTTGGGAAAATTGATGGTCCATTTACTATTAATCCATCTTTAAAATGACACAAGCAAATCAAAGAATGAGCTGTTGGCTCCTTGTCTTGCCTTCTAATGTACAAAAATTTTATTTGTAGTATAAATAACTTCATCGTTACAACCAATATATCTGAGAGCAGCATTTATCAATATATAACTTAATTAATTAGGAAAAATAAAGATAGTATATCTCTATGTACATATTGATATTCAGGTACATTTGGATTATCCTGTCCCTGTGAAATTAAATGTTCTCTTTCAACCAAAGTAAGGAAGAAATAGGTATCTAAATGCAGATACACAAGTGTTGGTATATAGATATTGATATCATTAACAGAACTAATACATTTACTGGAACAACTTTGATATACCCCCCCCCCAAAAAATTACGTGCCAAATCTGGCACTCCCTACTGACTTTTTAGGGTTGCTGTTCCATATTTTGGTGTTACCAATTTAGAATTTTTCAGCTTTTAGGTTTTTGCTGTTGCCAAATTTAGTATTTTCTTGTATTTTGTATCGTTTTCTGAGTTTTTATTTTAATGTTTTTTATATGTTAATTATTTGTATTTAGCGAGAATCCATCTTGGCGAGTATAAAAAGGCGCCAAAAACAGGTATTATGATTGGTGAGGGAAAAAAAGTCGCCAAATTTCCGATTTGGGGGGGGGATATCAAAGTAGTTCCCATTTACTGTGTATTCTTTAAAAAAAAAAAATTAGCCAGTTCTTAGTAAAAGGAACAATTTATCATTATCTGTAATGAACATGATTATATAATTTGTTCATACAAATTCAGTATACGTTAATAATCTTATTATATGATTTTTCTACACTTGCTGCATATCAAGAGAAGCTGTATAGTGTAACTTTAGACAATCTCAAAATATTTCAACATTTTTGGTTTAAGATCTCAGTCATTAATTGCTGTAAGCATAAAAATCTACATAATTTTATATCATCATTTTCATTACAAACGATTTCAGTTCATGCAAAAAAAAAAAAAAAAAAAAAAAAAAACGTGTTAAAAAATTCATAATATAAAAAAATTAGGAAGTAATGTATTTTTATAAAAAAATTAACAAGAAATTAATATATTTTCGTTATTAATTCAATGTTTAAATTATGAATAAACTACGGGCTAATTACACGTGATAACGTGTATCGCGTGCATATCAAAGTCTTAACATTAATAAATTAATAATTACCTGATATTTTTAATCCATAATTTTCGTGATTTTTCATCCTGCGGGAATCTTACAAATTTACACCTATCTCTTTCACTAAAATGCTTACAATCGGGAACAAAACACATAACCATTTTAGAGCATTCGGTAACGATTGTTTTTTAAACACAGACTAGGATAGTATGTAATGTAAACCAAAGATAGCAACCTAGAGATAATCGTTATTTAATAAAACTGTTATTTAAGAATAGTTATTGCTTAATAACAGTTTAACGAAAAACGCGTTCTTGAGAAATTTTGTTATTAAGATAACGGTTTTCTTTCCTGCTGAACAGCTCAAATCGTTCCGTTGTTGGTAACTTCTTTTACGTTATTGTTGAACGTTTCTACATTTCGTTATTTTGGAACTTCCGGAACGTTAAAGCAGTTATCGTTATTTTGGAACTTAAAAGAAATTATCGTGGATTTAGTTTCTTATAACGTCGAGATTCTCGGGAACGCATTTTCCATACTCTCCCTTGGTGGACCATCAATCAATGTCTCCTTCGACTTTCTACTGCAGAGGAGGGAGGATGGGAGTTAATTGTTGAAAAGCGGATAGATAAATATATAGATTTCACTGTAAAAACGATGAAAGCATTAGTAAGAATGGGGTTTCTTAAAGATCACTTTTATGACAATATTGTGGGACATTTTATTCATCTTCCGTCTTACATTGAATTTTAGTTTTATTTGTGTGAATCTTATAAATTTTAGAAAAATTTTTATGAAGTTGAAATATTTTTTACAAACTTGAAATTATACTCAAAAATTAAGATAAGTGTGAAATATTTTAAATTTTATGTCAAATTTCGAGAAGAAAATTATTAATTTTTATAAATTAAAATAGACTAAAAAAATTAAGGTTACTCAATTAAATTTTAAAAATTTGTAGAATCTAACAGTATTTTTTGATATTATAATGTTTTTTATTTGCTTAAAGAGAATTATCATAATTATATTAAAATAACAATTAATATAAATAAGATTTTAATTATTTACAATAAATACTCAAATTATACTCAAAAATTAAGATAAGTGTGAAATATTTTAAATTTTATTTCAAATTTCAAGAGGAAAATTATTAATTTTTATAAATTAAAAAATTAAGCTTATTCAATTAAATTTTAAAAGTTTGCAGAATTTAACAGTATTTTTCGATATTATGTTTTATTATTTGCTTAAAAAGAATTATCCTAATTATATTAAAATAACAATTAATATAAATAAGATTTTAATTATTTTAAATAATTAGCAAAATTAGTTATAATATAATAACATTTTTAACATAATTATTTTAAGTCTCAAAAATGGATTTCATGTATTGCAATAAATGAATTGCTTTATTTTTTTGTAAAAGGCAATTTATAAAATTAGATTGATATAAAAATTATTATTATTCTCATTTTTAACATGGTTTATTAAATAACGAACATAATCTTAAATTAATTTTATTTTTTACTCCTTCGTGATGCAAAGTTTTATTTATTAATATATTTAAAATAGATTTTACACAAAATTAGATCATCACAAAATTAACATAAAATCAAGAATATGTAGTGAAATATTATAATTTGATTGAAAAGTAAGCCTCTTGTAGGTGTTGAAAGTTAATTTTTATTAATATAAATTTTTAATAACGTTCGATCATTTAAATATATAAAACATGTGTTCACAAATATATATGTCATTTATAATATACTATTATTATAAAATAAGTTATATCACATCTGGACTCAACTTATTTTTATCGAAAAAAATTGGAATGAAACATAGTTTAAATTCAAAATATAATTTAAATAATAGCAATAAAAATAAATGAAAAATTAATATTATCAATTTTAATTAAAATAACAGGTTAATTAAAAAATATAATATCTGGAAAAGGCAAAATTTATTTACTCTGCAATCGGGTTTCTAATCTAATAATCTGTATTGCAAGATTATAAACTGTCTTGACAAATAAAGAAAAATCTTTAAGTTGTTCATGTAATATCATAATATTTTTTAAATATAAGATTAAGTGATTTCTTGAATAATTTCTTTTAATAAAAAATATCAATGCGGAAAAAAATTCCGCTTAAACTACTTCCACTCAATTTTAGATAATCATGGCTCACCAAAAGTCTCTTTTAACTTAACTGCATTTCCTCAAAAACCAGTTTTGTTACCCTAATAGCCCTTCGGAATTTCCAAGAAAGCCAAACAGATGTGCTTTCTTGCAATAGCTTCTCGTTCCAGAGCTGTTTTAACGGTATCAGGGAATCAATGAAGCATGGTAAAACTAAACAAATGTCCCTTCAAATAACAGAATCTACGTCATACTGTTATAAGTTACAAGAATACCAATGAAAGGCTCCTAAACGAGCATGTGATTAACTGCTTAACAGAATTCTGCAAAAACTGTTATCAGTTGCCAGTGAACCAATAAGAGCTCTCATATTGATCACGTGAGCAAAACTGTTATTTTATAACAGTTTTTAAAACATGTTATTTTTACGGAACATAACGATGATAACTAGTTATTAGAAAATAACTGGTTTAACCATCCCTATAAGCAATCAGGTTGGTTATATGGCCTTAGCAACAGTAATGCTTATGTATAACTATCGTTTTGGTGGGTTTTTCTGAATTTTATGACGAAATCCCTAAAACTTTTTTTTAAAAAAGTTATTTTAAGAATTCAAATATTTCTCTCCAAGTAGTTTTTTTAGTTACTTTTTTTCATTTCCATAAGAAAATATAAAATACATGGAACAACTAAATTGGCTATGGGAATTCCCATGTTATGGCAACCTTAGAAACCATTGTATAGAAAGACAGTGTTGTGTGACGTCACAACTAATGCCGTCTATATTTGAATATCTGATTTTTTCAGAATTTATTTGCAATCCAGTTTTACTTCCATAATAATATTTCTTACATGATATGATAGTATTCCTTAATCAAGTATTAATTTAGAATTTTTTTATCTAAATTACTGACTCATGAATTTTAATAAAAAATTTTTGTGGGTTTCAACATTTCTGATTTCCAGTATAGAATATTTATACTCCTATCTTTCTACCAAGTTAGAAATCTTTATTTCTTTGAATTTAATCGCGCGTATTTGTTAGTCACAAATTTGTGAAACAAATAAAACACTGCAATTTAAACAGTTACTTCTACATGAAGACATTCAATAAGCCACTTATATGGCAATGCAAATGGGATATAATTATATTCCGTTCACATTTCGCTTTTTCTTGGTGGCAATTGGTGATGTGAATAAGTTAGAAGTGATCTATTCACAGATCAATAATATCCTCAGACTTATCTGTGGATCTATCTAAGAAATCAGTTTGGAAGACAGATTAAAATAAATTTCAACTGATATTGCTATATCTTGTTTTCTGATATTACTGTCATCACAGACCAATAAATTTTATTTTAGTTTGTTGATGTTAGCGTTTGAGGTTGAAGCCGATGTAACTAGAAATAAGTAAATCAATTATGAGAAATTTGCTCAAGATGGATCTAGGGCTGGATAGGCTTCAAGCCTTTCGGCCATTTACCTTCTATTCCTAAAATAATAATCTAAGACAATAGTAATTAAATTTTAATTGACTAAAAATAAGATTTGCATAAGAAATAGAGGAAAGTGCTTCCAATGAGGCAGTACTCTGCATGGCAAGTAAGATAAGGGGATATGCTTTATTTGCATGAAAAATCATTGAGATATCATGTTCAAAATGACAGTGAAGAAAACAACATTAAAAATTAATACAAATATATGAAAGATAAGTAAAGAATCTTGAATAATTATGTATTTACAATAATAAAACTTTCACAACATGAATAAGTTGTGAAAATAAAAAGATCTCGAGTAAAAAAAAAAAATAAATATTTACAAGAAAAATATCAAAACATATAATTGTTAGAAAGACTAAGATATATTGAGTAATATATTATAGTGATTATTGGGCGGAGATATGCTTTATAAATAATAATTTTGTTAAACAGGGCGAGTTTAGAATTTATAGAAATTAGTGTGTATAGGAGAGTTTTGGCAGTGATAAATTTAGTCTTTGTTTTTTAGATATGTTGTTTCCAAGCAGGTCTTCTGTCCAATGTTAGGCCGAGGTAGTCAACTTTATTTTTTTATGGTAAATCCACTCCACCTAACATGATTTTGAGGGGGTTAGTCAACTTCCTCGTGAAGAAAACAGCTTGCGTTTTTGTGACATTAATTTTGATTTTCCATACCTTCAACAACTCCTCTATGGCCACAAAATGTTCAGTTAAATTTTTATGAATATTACTCACTTGGGAACTGGTGGATAGAATAGCAGTATCATCTGCAAACAGGCAAAGCACATTTTTTTGGATGTTTGGGGATGTCATTAATGAATATGTTGAATAGAAAAGGACCCAGCAGTGATCATTGAGGGGCGCCTGCGTGAATGGGTCTGTCTTCAGAAAAAATATTTGCTAGCCTTACGGTAAAAGTACTATTGGTTAAGGAATTTTGAATAAGTTTAATAAGATGGATGGGGAAATTGTTGACTATTAGTTTATAAATTAATCCACTATGTCACACTCTATCGAAAAGTTTTTCTATACCAAGAAATATTCCACCAGTAGATTTTTTCTTGGCTAGACTTTTGGAAATTTTTTCTACAGTTCTCAAAAGTTGGTGGGTAGTGGATAAATTTTTTCTGAAACCGAATAGGTCCGAAATAATGATTTTTTTATTTTTATTTTTATTATTTTATTTATTTATTTATTTATTTATTTTTTAAATTCATTTAATTTTCTAAGGATGTTTTTTTTTCCGCGATTTTAGTCATGGTGGGTAATAAAGAAATGGGCCTATAGCTTTCGGGGTTTTTATAACACTTTTTTCGTTTGTAGATTGGTATGATCACTGCTTTCTTCCATATATTTGGGAAGTGACCAAGTGACAAGATGTCATTGATGATGGAGGTAAGATAGCAAATCGCCTTAGTTGGGATTTGTTTCATGATTTTATTTGTCACCTGGTCATGCCCCGGGCTTTTCTCATTTTTTTAATTTTGCAACAATTTCTTCTATTTCAGACGCTGAGACCTCAGGAGCTTGATGGGGGGGGGGAGTACAGAATTGGAAGTATTCAGTAATTTCTTGATTAACCCTGTGCTCTTGATCTGGGTTAGGTAAGTTGTTGGGTTCAAATTGGTTCTCGAAAGATTTAGGGAGGCACTTAGCTTTTTCCTTGTTTGATGTGACTAATTTGTTAGTGTTCAAAAGTGGTGGAATTGGTTCAAACTTCTTTTTTTTTATTATTCACAGCTCTCCAGAAGGACCCATCTTCCAGGTTTAGGTTAGTAATGAAATTGTTCCAAGAATTTCGGTGATGTTCAGTAATTTTATCTTTAAATATTCTTTTAAGAGAGTTAATTCGGTTTTTAATTAATGGGGATCTATGGCGGCTGTACTGTTTTCTTAATTTCTTTCTTTCTTTAATCAGACATAAAATAGGGGTAAGGAGGGTTTCGGTAATATTACAGGCTTTACTAAATTTGCTGTTTGTTAATGCATTTTTAATAATTTCAGTGAGGTCGTTGACTTTACATTCGAGTTGATTAGCGTTGGTAGAAATTTTAAAGGAAGAATTTGGAATAGAGTTATTAATTTCATGTTTAAATTTATTCCAATTGTGATGCGTTTTGAGATTTTCAGGGTTTTGTACCTGGGAATTGTTGAAGTATATTATGACGGGATAGTGATCAGAGGGGAGCTCTTCAATAGTAACAATTTTGTTGGAGGCTGGACCCCCCTGGAGAGCATTAAATCGATAAAATTACCAAAAGTGTGGCCATAGTGGGTTGGTTTATCTGGTCTGAAAATTTTAAGGTCAGTGTTCTGTATCAAGGAGTTGAGCACCCTTCCAGAAGTGTTGTTGTAACTGCAGCCCCAGTTTGTGTGTTTGGCGTTAAGGTCTCCAGCTATTATAATTTTATGATTTGTGGACAGAAGATCAAGAAATTTAAACAGCGATATAATTTATATAAATAAGCATCAAAACCAATATTTCTTAAATCGGTTTTGATAGTAAGACCGTTTTTCACAGTGTGTTTGAGTTTAATCAAATTTAACTTTAAATTGATTTTTAAAAAATGCAGTGAACACTAGATGATAATAAAGAATTTCAAAGTCTTAGAAATTAAAGAATAATGCTTACAATCATCGATTTATTTATCTTATTAATGGTTCTATACTAATAAGAACTTGATTCATTTTTAGTAAAATGCTATGAATAAAGTAAGTATTTTTCCTCTATTTCTATGTGAATTGATGCAAATATGACAACAATTGCGACTTTGAAGCATTTTTCTTTCAAAATTCAAGAAATTTATTGCTTTCGCTTATGTTTTCAATGTCTGTGAAATAGTAAAATATATATACTCCATTTTGAAAAGATATAAGAGGTCATGATTGAATACTTTTTATACATATTGTCTTATCATTCAAATTTTTAATCGTGTTAATATTTAATCTTTAAAAATTAATCTATTAGTTCAACATAAGAAAAAAAATTTGATTTCAGAGTTAAAATGCTTTTTAAACAATAATATAGCAAAATTGTATTGAAATTATAAAAAAAATTAGATAATTTAATTGCTCTAAAATAAGACTGCAGAATTCCTGAAGCATATTAAAATAATGAAAGCTTAATTATCATTTGATAAAATCATAGAAATAATACGTATTAGCATTAAAATATTATTTGATTAATTAGAAAATAAAATTTTATAAAGATTTCTCAAGAAAATAATTAGAAAGAATCAATAAAAATCGCTTTATCATATATTAGCAAAAGACAGAGAGTGCACTTGCAACAAAAAGTAATGCAGAAAAAAAAAAAAAATATATATATATATATATATATATATATATATATATATATTATAGAAATTATAATTTTTGGAAAGCTAAAAAAATTACAAAATGCTACAGGAAGCAATGGTATTAAATGCAAATTACTTGAAAGAACGTTTAGTTTGGAAACTATGCAAGA
>JAPDSC010027430.1:112534-128401 GCA_026290005.1 Latrodectus geometricus
AGGTAGTCATCATAGTATACAAGTACCAAATATTAATTGAGAGAAATATTTTTTTAATAAATAAGTAATTCAAAATATAGGCTTGTGTTCCTTGTAAAAAACTTAATATTTCTATTACAATATATATTTTAATTTTTTGTTTTCATGTGAAGAATATTATAAAATATTTCTTTTTTTATTAGAATTTCACTTCATAATCAATTAAACTGGTTTTATAATAATTATTTTTATATCAAATTTATAAAAGTTTTGTTTGAAATTTTGCTTAGTTTTTAATTAAATATTATTCTAAAGAACATATGTAGTATTTTTCAAAAAATGTAGCAATGTTATCATGTCTAAACATAGTAATGTTATAAAGCATGAAGAATATTATGGCAGTGTTTTAAAATTCTATACTCTCTTTGGGAAAATTATTCAAAATAATTTCTGTACATTTTACTATTGTTTATCTGAATGATCTGCACATTAACCTTCCGTTCATGGTCTTGATTCACATTTAGTATATAGATTATTTATTGATTGCTTATATTATATTTTAATTTACATTTAATATAAATTTATGAGAATGTCAAAATAAATACATATTTTAATGTTATTTTGTCTTGGGAAAATAGGCTCTTGTCTCATGATAATTTTATAATATTTAAATAATTATTTCACAGGAAATAAACTAGAAGAAATATGATAATTTTTTTAAATGAAATAGTTTTAACCCAAAATTTTATACTGTATTTTTTAAAATTGGAACATGAAGGCTATTTATTAATATTATTTTTAATAATTGCATTTTGGAAATAAATATATTTGCTGATTAAATATTTTTTCTGCAGCAATTATTTTTCCTACAATATGGAATTATATTCACGATCGCTTAGGAGGAGGAGCCTCAATGCTTGGTTTAGTGATATCAGCTTACAGTTTTTCCTCTTTCTTTGCCAACCCCTTAATTGGTTGGTGGAGTGATAAAAGTTTAAATACAAGATTGATATTACTTGTAACTATTTTTGCTGAAGCCATTGGTAGTGTGTTATATTTTATTGGAAAACACACATGGGTCCTTGTGATTGGAAGATTAATTGCAGGTTAGTTAAATGTATCTCTTATTAATATTTTTACATTACTTTTCAATAACTAGTGTTAATTGTTGAAATGAATTCCACCCATATAATTTATGATTAATAAGATGCAGTTATTTCAATTTTAAATGTATTAAAGAAATTTTCTTGGATTTTTCAGTAGTTGAAGAAAACAGTTTTCTATGTTTATTTTGATTTTGAAATTTCAAATTTTTATTTGCATTCAGTTTAAGTGATTTAAGTAGTGTAATATTATATTGTTTATTCAATAACATTTATTTTAATACTTAAATATTTTAAAACTGGTTTGTTGTTTAAACTAAATATTTGTAATGCACTATTGTAAAAGATATTAAGCTGCATACAAGCTTTCTTATTGAAATTTAAAATGACAGTTAAATTTTAAAGCAACAGTTGAGGAGACAAACTTGAATAACTTCAAGTTTCTTACCTCAACTTTAAAAGGCCTGTTTTAGCTCTTTGGTGAAAATAAATATTGGTACTAAATCTTATTCCAGACTTGTATAATCTGAACAATTTGATAATTCCATTGGAGGATACTAGGGAGACTTTACAGATCCCTGACAAATGTGAATACAAAGAACAGTAACACTACATTCATCTCTAGTTTTTCAGCAATGAGACCTTTTAACAAAAGATCTTTTATTTCACAGAGCATGGTCCTATTAAAGAAAAATCCCAAATTTTGTAACCTAATAATATTCACCAGTATAACAAAATTATGAGTGGAGTCAACCATCATGGCTCTTAGAAAAACACTCAATTGATAACTGTGGCAAAAAATTGTTATGGCCAATCTTTACTAAAGTTATCGACACGGATATCATAAATACGAATATTCTGTTCAAATTATCAAATTGCGAAAAGCAAAGTATAAAAGACATCTGATTATATATCGCTGTTGCATACCTCAAATGGGGAACAAATTTTAAGAAAAGCATTGGAAAACCTCTGATGATGTCATCAAGATCAAACGTAATAAACTATGCGTGTTTAGATAGAAAAGACCATGTTATAGGAAAAAGACAAAACCAAAGAAGACGCAGTTTCAAAACTGTAAGGGTAGACCTCTTACGTTTTGTACAAAATGCAATGTAACCCTTTGTCTGAAATGTTTTCCATTATATCACACTTAACTTTTACAAATTGGCTGTATAAAATTTTAATTTAGTAAATTCAGATCAATAAAATATTTTCTTTTTTAAATCTCATTAGTTGTTTTTAAATTCACAAAAATTTCATTTTCCCCCCTAAATTTGTAATTTTTTTAACTATAAAATCATAAGAAAGTTACTTGGTTTTTTACTATCACCAGCGCCCAGCGATATATTTATAGATAACCTATTATTTCAGCTGCTAATTGTAGAAAATGGATACAACTTTATAATTATTCTATTTATGATACATAAAATGTAATTTAAAAATGTTTTTCAAAAATTTCGATTTTAAAATAATTTGGGCGTTAACAGGTTAAAATAATTTAAAACTATATTTTGACAATTATGAATACCAAGTTAAATTGCTTTTTCCTTGGTTATATTTTTTCTAATTCCATTTAATTTATTAAGGTTTATACAATTTCTTTGTAAAGTTATATTCTACATTTAAATCAATGTTTTCAAGTTTTTTTTTTTTTACGTTTACTAATATTTTTTAAATGAAAATCTATATTTAATGTGCATCTGGCTGTATTCAATGTAACATAGTTTTAAGTGTTTATATAATTATTAAAGATATAAAAACCTATTTAATAGTGATAATTGTAATTTTAACACTTTTAGGCATTGGTGCTGGTGGGGGTGCAGCAGTTA
Organism: Latrodectus geometricus; assembly: GCA_026290005.1. NCBI lineage: Eukaryota > Metazoa > Arthropoda > Arachnida > Araneae > Theridiidae > Latrodectus > Latrodectus geometricus. The sequence continues at coordinate 115,446 of JAPDSC010027430.1, forward strand.
TAGCTGATATCACAAGAACTATCCCAGAAGATGAAAGAACTCCAGTTCTTTCTGTTGTTATAGCATCACGCCAATTAGGATTGATATTTGGTCCAGCTTTCAACATTTTCCTTTCCAATATTAATTTTCAATTCTTTTCCTTGCCTGTAGATAAATATACATCTCCTGGAGTAAGAAATTTTTATAATTTTAAATGCATTGTTGGAAAATTATGTTTAGAAATATAAAATACAAACTTTTGATAATTGACTTTAGTAATATTAAATATAATCAAAAAATTAAATATAAAATAATTTTTGAGCTAAATATATTGATTTTACTCATAAAATTATTTGACAATGTAGGGTAATAAACATATTTTTAATAGGAACTATATGCCTTGTTAAATTTTATTTCAATTAATGAAAAATATTGAAAGCTGTAAGTAAGTATCAGTTTCAAAGTATCAGTTTTTGAATTAAAAGGAAGCATTAATTCAGGATTGTTACATGTTTAAAAATAACATTTATTAAAACTATTTGAGTAAAATTCTAAAAGTACAAAATATTTTTATTCATTGTTTTGAATTTTGCAATGTTTATGTTTTTTTCTAGATATTTTTTCTATACAATGTTGATTTTAAATCACATTCACATTTAACAAAAGAGATGAATTGTATCATTAAATACCTGATAAATTTCATTTTGTACCTGAAATTCAACTTTCTAACTTGGGAATGAGTTAAAATTTTTTATTAAAAAGTATTTCACAAAACCTAATATCAAAACTAGGGTTTCTTAAGAAACAAAATTTAATATAAACAAAAATGTTTTCAGATATAGTCTTTTTCCTTTTATAGGTTTGAAAACATTCACACTAAATTAGAGTTATGAGCAGAAAGCATTATTTATCACAGCTGATAAACACAATAAGACACATTTTATTTCTGCATTTATTTGTGCTTTGTGATTTCCCACATCAGTTTTAATTAAAAATTTTATTATTTATTCAATTTTCATAAATTTTAATAGTTTTGTTGTTGTTGAATGTACTTGCCATTTAAAATTTCAAAATATTTTAAATAACATTTAAAAAAATTTTTTTAATCAAGATAGACATTTGTTGCATACATTTTAAAATAAAAGGTAAATTTTAAATGTTTTAATATGTGACAGCTCATGAGATCATCTTATATGGTAAAAAAAATTATGATATTTGGGCATAAAATTTTTTTGTCATTTTTTTTCCTTAAATTAGATTTGGTGATGTAAAAGTTATTTCTTTTAATATGATGGTGTTATTCCTTTCGCTTCCTCCATCTTATAAGTGCATTTTAAATAAAACAATCCTCCTGAAAGGGTTAAACCTACTGAGTTTCAAATATAGTATAAATTCAAATTACTTTAAAACAGTTTTAGAATGCTAAAACTATAAAAAAATTGAAGTTTTTATATTGAAAAATGTTTTAAATTTAATATATAATGTAAATTTATCTTTCTTATTTATACATTTATTTAAAATAAAACAAAAGATTTTGTTTTATTTTAATAAGATTCAACATTTATTTTTATATCAATCTGAATTAATTAATCATGACATCTGGTATCTGATTTGTAAGATTTTCTTTTCGGTTATTTCATACTTTTTTCTAAAAATATTTGAATTTGAAATAACATTTTGAAAAATAAAAATATTAAATTATTATTATTGAAAAATAAAGATTATTTAAGCTGCTTATGGTTCATTTTTATACCATGCTTAACATGCAAATCAATTATAAGAATGTAACTTTTATTCTTCTATTTATTTAAACAATTTCTAATGCATCAGTTTTTCTAAATTTTTATGTAATTTTTAAAATTGTTAATTTGACAGCTTTAAGTATTAATAATTCTTTGATTACATCATTGATAAATTTAACATAGATTAAATAAACTTTCTGTTTATTAGTAGTAGATAATTAGTAAAATTTTGTAATATTTCAGCAATTATGTTTTTATATATTTACTTTTGAAAACGTTACAGCTTTTCATGGCTTTTTTATGGCTTCTCCTTGAAATTGTTGTCCTATTTGCCTATTATAACTTAACTGCTCTAAAAGATGATGAGGATGTAGAGAAGTTGTTTGAAAATTACAATTCTATCATCACTGGCAGTATTCCTTACAGTGATATGGATAATTTATCCACTTTAGAAGTAGCTTTTACTTCTTCATATCCTCCATATACAGGCAGTGCAACACCAAACCTGGAAGTAACAACTCCTGGAAATCTTTCTTATAGTATGTCTCATCCAAACTTGCAAGTGGAATGGTTAGCTGACAATGACAACATAACTTCTATGAGAAAAGAAGAAATTGAGACAATTCATTGTCAAGCTGTGGTGACAGATACAAAACATGTTTCTGACCTTTGTAATAAATCTATTAAAAAGCTACGAAGTGTAGAAACTCGTACTAGCAGTATATCTGATCGAATGATTGAGTCTGCTGAGAGATTGATTCTCAGTTCTTCTGGAACATATCAAAAATTGGTTGGTGATAACACAGAAGACAGCTCAGAGACTACTACGCCCAGAGTTTCAAGTACAAACCGTAGTACACCTTACTCTTCTGGGCCTGCATCATTACCTGATGAAAAGACAAATTTACTTGGCCATATTAAACAAGGTATACATTTTTTATTTCAGTTTGTATTATTTCTGAAAAGAGAAAATATTTATAAATTGATTTCACACAGATAAATTACTGTTGTTTAAATGCAAAATAGTTGCTAATTTGTTATGTTTACAGTTTTGATATTAATTGTATGTTTTTTATATTTTTCATTTATATTTTTTGTGTCTAAATCAAATAAATTTTTTAAAATAAATTTTAGAACAATTTCTGAATCGTTGATATTGCATGATATCAAATTATAAAATATAATGTCTCTTTTTAGATTATTTCAGAGATGAAATTGTTGTTTTACTTGGATTAGCTTTCATATCATGTTTTGCTCAAACAGTGTTAGAGGTAAAATGATTTTTCCTAACATTTCTTGTTTTTAAAACTTTCTTTTAACATTTAATCATTCAATTAAATACTGAAGGAAATCTTTTAATATTTTTATTATTTAATAAAAAAATTTTCTCTTTCTAGACTGTTGTCACACCCCTTGCTCAAAAATATTATAATTTTAGTGAGATGGATAATAGTTATGTTTATTTGGCGGCAGGAATTGAGGTAAGATTTATTATATTTAAAAACTTTTTTTATGTTTCTTTTGGATTTAAAATGTATGATTTGGAAAATGGATATTTACATAATCCCATCAACAATTTTCGCCAAAAAAATGTCAACTGTTTTCAAATTTTAGAAATTTTTTTTTCAAAATGTGAAGAAAAAAAAAATGGAACAGTTAACTTTTTCCTTTATTAAAACAAATATGCAAAAACTTGATTTTAAGTTACGTGGTGCTGAATTGTTATGTTTTTTTTATGGAAATAATCGATGGATTCATATATAAATATCGGAAAATGTTTTAATTTGTTTAGATTAGAGTTATCTTATGAGTTGGGTAATTTATTAAAATTTTAGAAATACATGATATGTCAACATTTATAAAAATGCAAAAATTAATATTTAAACAACTTAATATCATTAAAAAAATAACATCTATTTTTCTATCTTTCTAGTTCATATTTTTTGACTATTGTATTTAAGAAACCATATTAAAATTGCCTTTTAAAATGAATTTCTTTATAAATATTCATATTCTATTAACGATTTTATTAATTACTGTTATGCTTGTGAAAAAACTTTATTAATATTATGGTTAGTTAAAGGATGTGATTAAAATTTTGTTCAATAAATATTGTAATGCTGGTGTAAACTTAATAAAGTAATAATCAAAAAGATTTTTTTTTGATGGATTTTTTTCTATATATTTTATACTATGAAGAAATTTAGTCGTATGAATCAATCATCCTAATGAAAATGTATTTTAAATTCTTATAATTGTATTACTTGAATATATGTAGTTACTATACTCAAAATAAAATTAAATAACCCTATTAAATTTATGTAAATGTTAGCAATTTTTAAAGTAATTTTTATCATAGCTATTTACCCACAATTGTTATCGATATCATTATTTTATAAAATTTAATTGAAAATTTATTTTTACAGGTCATATTAGTATTCACTGTTATTAAATATGTAAGTCGTAGAGTTTCTGACCGGTGCTTGATTATATTTGGGTTGTTGACTTTAATGGTTGCTATGATTCTTCCTATATTTTATGTTCCATCAGCCATTCCAGGTATGAACAATCCTTTATTTTTAACAAATTTGAAACAAAAAATTTTTATTTAAAAATAATGGAAAAATTTAAAAACACGCCTTTTAAAACATTTAAAAGTAGATGAAACTTATAACTGTTTTAAAAGGCACATTTCTCTGAAGAAATATTAAGTTTATTTTGTAAGGAAATATTTAATGGTTGTTCATGTTAAGATTTATTATGTTGGGTGTATATATATACACACATATATGTGTATAACATTTTTTACCAGTAATCTTAATCATTGTCGCTCATCAATTTACCTTGCAAAAGTTTTAAAACGAATTTGGCCCACATTGTTTCATTGATGATTTCATAACAATGATATAAAAAGAATTATTTTTGGTTAAAAAGTTTGTACATATAATTTATTTGTAAAAATAAAACATTTTAAATTTATATTTTTAAATTATTTTCAGTGTTTGACAAAGGATATTTTTGTTTAAACTTCAATATACAATTTCAGATTATTTACAATATATGTGTCAAGTACTAGTTATTTTATATTATTCACATTCTTGATTTTTTCATACATATTTAAAACTTTAATCTTTTGGTTGAATAGTCTTCATGTTTATATTTTAAGAATTAAGTCTATATTTTTATGACTTTTAAGCCGTATGTATGCAATAATAAAGTAAAAAAGCTCTAAAATGTTACTGTTAAAATAGTTAAGTTGGATATTTTTAATCAAGTGTGAAAGAGAGGAAAGTCTCAATCAACTATAATGAATGTTTCCACCAGTGAGTCTCTTATAATCACAGTTTCATTGATGTTGATAAAAGTTTAATAGTTGCCAAACAAGTTATTGATAATAAAAAAAAATTAAGGTGTCAACAATAAAACAATCAGGCTTTCATGTTTGCAGCAATGGAAATCCTTTAATGTTATGTATAAAATATAAAAGAGCAGTTTAAAAATTTCTTTCTTATCCAAAGTATAATCAAACAATATTTTTATATCAGTTAAGACATATTTTTGTTCTGGCGTAATATTTTATATTGATGAAACAAAAAGAATTGTCTTGTTTTCAACACAATTATTTTGTTATGATTCATCACTTGTATACATTGTACATTAATTTTTATAACACTTTGTACTTTCCAATAAAAAGAATAGTGGTAAATCTTTATTTTTCTTAAAAATTGTGTAAGTAAAATGTCACTATAAATTAAGGACTTTTTTAAAATTTTATTTGCTTTTTAAAACTATTTGTTTGAATAATTTCATTAAAGTTGATGCATTAAAAATTTTAAATAAATTTATTAAAAATGTTTAAATTTTACATTTTTATTCCAACAGGAGATACTTCAACATTAGGATATTTTATTATAACCATTGTCATTGATCTAATTGGGATTGCTATAATTGTTGTTTGCTCTTCATCTTTGTTATCAAAATTAACTAATGAAGATAGCCAAGGTAAAAATGTATATTTTTAATTATCTAGTATTGATTTAAGCAAAGTAATTAGATTTTTGTTTATTTAGGTAATGTTTGGGTCATTACTCAGGAATCATTAATTTATTTAACAATTTTTATGAGAAAATAGATTTAAAATTTCTTAAATAAGGAATCTACATTGCCATTTAAGCTTTTTTTTAGAATGTATTTCTTTTTAATTATTTTTCGCATTTGAGTTTTTTAAGCAATTCCTTGGTTTTGAATTTTTATTTTTGTGAAAAAATTAAAATTGTTTGTTATTTACTGTCCAATTTTTTGTATTTTATTATTCTAGTCTTTTGAAAAATGTCAAAAGATTTAAAGTATACAGATTTAATTATATTTTATATTAATCATGTAATTTAATATCTGCTTATAATTAACTTTAATTTAAGAGCAATTAAAGGTTTATTTAAATTTTTATAATTACTTTCTTTGTGATGATAATATGGTCAGTTAAATCAGATACTTATAAGATTAATTATACAAAAATAAAAGTTTACTTAAAGATGTGAATTGGCAACATATTTTGTTGTGTATAAATAATGTTGCCAACTCACATATCTAAAGAAACTTAAATTAAAAAAATAACTTACTGAAAAGATATATGGGTTTTTGCACTAATAGTTTTTATTAAATATCATCTGTTCAAATTGAGGAAATTAGTTGAACCCTCTCACTGTATATTTCTTCTGGCAAAATAGGTTAAAAAAAATTATATAATTTTTTCATTTTATATTTCAAACCTGCAAATATTTTAGAGTTAAAATTTACAAAAATTTTTCTTAAAAGTTATTCTTTTTTCAATATAGAAATTAATCAAAATAAAATTGGATCGTAGAAAAAGGCTGTCAGAATAATGTAATTGAAGAATAGTAATACAAAAGCATAATTTTAAAAATTAATTTAATGAAGATAAATTAAAAAAAAATTTTAAATTGATTAATTTTATAATATGCAATGTCAGAACATTTATGCTAATGAAAATATGCAAACTACTTACAAAAAATATTCTTTTTAAATTTTTTGGATAAACAAAACAGAAAAGAATAGTCTAAGTTCTTTCTTTATATTTGTCCTTTTTTTCCACTTTGATCTTTTTTCAGGAAATGCTTTATTCATATACTGTTAAGCATATCTGGTTCTTTTTACTATTACCATAACATCGTCAAAAAAAAAGTTCAAAATATTTGACAACAGTTGCATCCTTTGCCATAGGGAAAATTTGGTCTGGGATAGCTTAGAAAAGAAACAAAGCAAGAACTAGTGGAATATTTTGTATTTCAAATGTGCATTATTGTCGAATGTTTTGAATAGAAAATAAATTTTCAGATTCATTACTATCTGCTGAGGAATCCGAAAAATTGTCATCAGTTTTGCTATAACTGTCTTCAATATACTTGAAATCAATTAAATATCTTAGAAAAGCCAAAATAAAACCATGAACAGGGAAAGAGCAGGTTGCATAGTTAAATAGACGGCAAAAATTTATCCCTGCAGAAATTGCAGGTTGTGAAAATTTTGCTACTTCAACATTTCCTGTGGAAATTGCAGGATGTGTAGCAAGAGGGTTAAATTATGAAAAGTAAACTGAAAATAAGGATTTTTAAAGTTAGCAATTTTTAATTCAAGTCATTATTTATAATTAATTAGCTATTTGTTACTAATAATTAACATTTTTTGATGAATTAATAGTTTATTTTTCATCATTCAAATTCACTATATCAACATCATATTTGGTATGAAACGTAAAATTATGCTGCAATTTTATGCTTCATACCTAACTAACTATTTTATGTTTCACACTCATAAGAAGTCCTTTTTGAACTGCTTTTTATAAATCAAAATATTTTACAAGAAATTTAAAACTACATTTTTTTGCTTTATTAGCTTTGTTAATTTGTATAGAAAAATGATAAAATTGCATGTTTTTTATAATGCTACCCACACACATTATTCATTTATTGTTCTTTCTTAGCTTTGTTTCAAGGATTCAGGAGAAGCATGTGTAGTCTAGGCTGTATAATGGGCCCACTTTGGGGTGGTTCATTTCTTTTTAACATTTATCTCCTTTTTGCAATACCTCTTATTGTCACAGCCTTGATTACTGTAAGTTTTTTCACTCTTATTATTTGGTTATTTTATAGTGACATATCAATATTTACCCAAAATGTATAGCATTAAATGTTTATTTCATATTGCTTCTTATATTTTAAATATTATATATATATATATATATATATATATATATATATATATATATATATATATTTGCTATTATACTGAGTTTATTTGATTAACAAATTTGTATTTTACAACATTTTATAATGTGGTTATAAGTCTATGTGAGTTAAATTGAGAATTAAAAAAAATTTACATTATAAGTTGTTGATTCTTTTTAATTATCTTTTGTTTTAATTATAGGAATTTATATAATTTGCTAATGCCTAATGAAGTTTAGCCTGTGCTCTAATATTTTCTCTGTAGAATTGATAAAGATTGAAAGAGATTATAATTTTAACAAATGCTAGAGAAATATTACATCACTCCCAAGGTACAGGTCCAAGGTTCAGACTTGGGGCTGGGCAAGGTTGACTCATGCTTTATCCCTTCAATGGGTTGATAAAACTGAATATCAAACATGTGTGGGAGCTAAATACTCAGGGTTTCATTAATATGACACCAGTCAGATAGACAGCCTAATGGCTGTCCACGTGACTAAGACGTATCCTTTGGATCCCAGGGCCCTCTGTTATGGAAGCATGTGGGCACTGTAAGCCTTCACCTCACAGGGCTTTCATGCTATTGAGTTTAGTTTTAACTACTTTGTATGATATTTATTGCTTAGCTACTGTTATATCTTAAACTATTAATCCTTGCAGTTTCCTTCTTACAGCTTTTTATAAAATAAAAATTATTTTATAATAAACCAGTTTTATTGTTATCCCATAAGTCTTCTATGAATGAGTTATATTTGTAATCACAGATTCAAAAAATGTGGAGAAAATTATTAAACTTTTGTGCTTAAAATAGAATGATTACTTGCTATGAGTATTTTAAAAGCAATTGTTAAGGGGTAATTGATAAATATTATCTAAGATTACAATTTAGATAGTGATGCAGCTTCTTATAGTAAGACAAAAGTTGACTTTTTTATTATCACTTTTATGTATATTATGATTATATACATATAATTTAAATCTGTAGTCAGTTTCTGTTAAACAATTGAATTTCTAAAAATTAGTTGAATATTAAGTTAAACATTGAAGTTTAAATAGCAAACTAATATGTAAAAGTTTTTGAAAGCTATTAATAAATTTACTACTGTATCATTTTAATGCAAAATATATCGATATATTTCAAAAAATCTTCATTTACATTTTGTATCAAATATTCGTATAATTTTTAAAATTTACAAGCGTTTGTTTGTTAATAGAAATATAGAGAATGTTAAGTCTTAATGGTCTTTAAACATTGCTGGTTAGGAGAAAACTTTTTCTGTAAATATTTTTATGAATATAAAAAATTATGTGCTGTTTGAAAATTTTATTCTCAAACTTTTGTTTTAAAATAAGCTATGAAAGGGGAACTGCATTTACATTTTTTCTAAGAAGGAGTTTAGTTCCATTAATTAGAAAAATATTGTGAAAACCATTGTTTTCTATTTCAAGTTGCAATTATTACAGTTTTTAGTAAATATTAAGGAAAAAAACATTATTAGGAAAAAGAATAAATCAATAGGAAAAAAAGAATAAACTTCTGTAATTCTTTTTTATATTTGATTATTATTTAGTTAATGATAATAAAATATAAAGAATTAGTTTATTTTTTTATATTCTTGTAAAATTTCTAGGCATATTTATTTCCTTTGCTGTTGAATTTTAAAAAGATTCAAACTTTAAATTTGGAAAACGACATGTAAAATTGCTTAATAAAAGTTTGTTTCAATATTCTAAAATTGTGTTAAATTGCAATGTAGAAAGGCAGTTAAGAGTAAAGCTATAAAATGGAAGATTTAAAAGGCAAATTTCTTTCTTAAAATTTTATTTTTTGAATTTTTCAGTTTGATTTGTTTAATTTTTAGTTGTTTTGATATAAATATTATAATGCATATCTTTTGGTTTTGCTGTATAGACCTAATTTATATTATTATGGTCTGGTAATTTAATTTTTCAAATAAAATAAAATTATAGGGTTAAAATGAAAGAAAAATAACATTTATTATTCCATAGGAATTTTTATATAAATGTTTTTTTTTCTTCTAATATAAAAATTAAATATTTGCAAATTTTGGTAAAAATATAAGCTTAATTTTGAAAAACTCAAAATTTTTTAATTTTAATCTTTAGACATTTATTTTATATTTTGAAATAATAAATAAGGTGAGGTGATAATCGCTTTCTTAATGCTTGCACAAGCTTAAAATCTTCTCAAAATATGTTTTAATAATCATTTCTATTTTATCCTACAATTATTGCCTACATTTTTTAATTTATGATACTTGCATTAATTTCATTTACTTTTTAATTTAAATAAAACACACTTTTTTAAAGTTTATCTTTAATTAAAAATTTAATTGAGTTTCTTTTATTGTATACAAAGGAAATATTAGAAAAAAGTTACATTTCTCTAGTAACTGATAAATTAATGAATTTAATATTTTTTGAATTGAAAACAATTTTCCATTTATTTAATAATACTTTTTTCATTTCTTGCTTAAAATTTCTGGGATGAGTTAAATTTGGAATTTTATATTGTCGTCTATCACAATATTTTAATTTAATAATTTTTTCTCAATTTAACCTTTGTTGTTAAAATACTTTCTGAAAATTTTTTAATATAGAAGGGTGAATTTCATAAGAATTTTCATGTTATTAAAAATTGTGTGGATTTTTCTGTATGTTTCTGTAACATTAACTCTTTTTAAAAGTTTTTCTTATTAGAATTTTATTGAAAAACAAAAGATAATTATTCTTAAGCAATTATTTTATTTTTTTTCAGGTACTTTTTGTGCTGTCATATAAAAAATTTAATGTTGAAAGGTTGTGATCAGATGTGCAATGAGTTATGCAATCACATAGTTTAAAAGAAAGTTTTTTTTATTTAGATGTTGAATGAATTGATATGTTACTCACATTCCAAATATTTAGATATATATTTTGTTATTTTAACCTGTTGTATATTTTATTTCATTTAAATTTCTTTTAATAAATCATAAATTTCTGAGTTTTGTGTATTTTTAAAAAATTTCTTCTGAATTTTACCAAAATATCATAATAAGAATTTTTTCTGTCGTACTTTTCTACAGAATTCTAATAAATATTAATGATTTTAATAAGAGGGGAAAATCGTAATTAAATGTGTCAATAAATAAGTATTAAGTGTATTTTTTTAATTTAGTGTGAGATCTCATAAGTCTGCTTATTATAATATTTGAGCGAAAATCAGAATTGGATGCAAAATTTTTACTGAAATATAAAAATTGTGTATATATAGAAATTATTAATGAATTCAAAACTATTTCCTTAAAGTATTAAAGGTTTTTAAGGAAGTTTGGAATTTTTGCTTTCTTATAATATATTAAGTCTTTTTGCTCTTAGAAGTCTTGACAAAGCAAGTGAATAGATTATTTTTAATTAGAACTTTTGCTTATATTTTTCTCACCTACCATTTTATTTATTTTGGCTTGTTATTTAAAGTGTGAATTTTATATTTACTTTTAATATTTTAATTTTGTAAAATTCTGAATTGATTTGAAAAAATAAATTCTCAGCAAAAATATTTTTTTCTGATTTCAATATAATTTTGATCATACTTAAAATTTTACATTAAAATTAAGATGACAAAGTAAAATACATCTCATTAGTATTAAAATTTGTGTAATTAATAATTTTAATAAAATGTAATATCATTTTTTTTAATTTTACTAGTTAAACAAAATTATGTAAAACCAAAGCTGTTATGCACTGCTGACCACCCAAAATGCAATATGTTGAATGATGCATGTAAATCATATGAGATTTATACCATACCTTTGTAGTGCTGAGATTTGCAATTCATTAGTATTGCAACACATACACATTATGTGCGGCTGTAGTGCCACCTGAAAGCGCTATGTTAAGAGAGTAGAAAGATTACCCATTTAAAATACAACAATTTTGTAAACTGCTTAACTATGCCTCGCAGAAGACATCAATTGCATTTCATTGAATGTCCGCACGGTATCCATTACTTCGTTTACCCTTGATTCAAAACCTCATGCATTTGTGCCACCAATGGTATGATAAATAATGGACCGGGACAACAGAATGGGACAATATTATCTTTACTAAAGAAACCTGTTTCTGCCTGCAACACCACCAGTGATCAGATTTTGGTTTTAAAGACACCTTAGACTTGATTGATTCCTGAACTGTTATGCTATGCATCACTACTTGAATCTTGTATTTTTGGGTGGGGTGTTCTTATAAAATATTATGAGAGTATAGAATATTATGAGTTATTACCAATAATTTTTTATGAAATGGATTATTTGATATTATATTTGAATTACTTGATAAGAAATTAGGAAAAACTTTATTATGTATTTTTAGTTCATTGTTAGACATTCATAATATAAAAAATTTTGGTAACTGATAACACATTGATAGTTTTAAATATAAATTTCTTATTTAGTCCTCATTAAAAGTTCAAGAGGTACTAAATGGGTATTCAGTTTCAAGCAAGATACAATAAAAATGTCGTTAAAACTGTCAAAGAAGATAAATTTTTTAATTTAATTAGGAGAAATAGAAGTGTTCACAATGCAATTTCTGTTTACTCTTTTAAATGAAATTAATAATAAATTTGATAACATAAGCTGAGAAACATGTTAATACTTATAAAGTTTTCTATTAAATGTTACAAAATACTTTGGTTCTTTCCTTTTATGAATGATATTCTTTAAGTTTGTGTAAAATCTTGTAAATGTAAAGAATAGTTCTCAGTGCATGATTTTTATGAATTTTTCCAAATTATGACTTAATTTTATTCAATATGAATTATAAGTCTGAGTTTAATGATCCAATATATTATTTGTTGTAACTTAATCTAATCCTTTTATATAAAAATTTGAACAACTATGTGATCGTTCACCATAGCCCGTCAAAAACTTTCAAGTTCTATTTATGGTAGTTTTAGAAAAAATCAGTGCTAGGTAATTGTGGAATTATA
>JAPDSC010027430.1:133401-181642 GCA_026290005.1 Latrodectus geometricus
AAACAAAGAGATTTATCCTTAAGATATTGTGTAAATGATTTTAAACTATTCTGTAATGGCATCTCTTCAATCGCGAGGACTTTCCAGGAAAGCTATTGGCTCAGACAATTACCATGGAAACGGTGTTGTTAGCAACGAAAACTTCGTATACTTCTCCCGCCTCCTACTGCTTACTTCTTCGAAATCTCCACTCCGAAATAAAACTCTGACATCACTTTTTCCTTATTTAGTCTGCATGTACGAATTAACATATCTGTTGCTCTTCATGAAGCAATATACCTATTAATTTTTTTTCTGCATTTTATGTTTCATATTAATAAAATTTAATAGGATATAAAAGATAGTAATCGCGCGTTGCGGAAGAGTATGTAACACATATTTTTTAAAAACATATTAATAACGGTAATTTATTTATTAAAAAATTGATTTCACTAAAAATTAGAAACAATTCATGATTTGGAACATTTATTTTCTTGTTCATTTCCTCAGAAATTTATTTCGATTGTCTTGATATCAATATTTTTATTTTTATTTAGGAGAAAGCCTTGTAAAAGATCACATTTTATTGGTCACGGAAAAATTGTTTATCGCTGATGGTTGATAGAGTATATTTGAAATAATTACTAAGTTTTTTGGCTATTTGATAAATTATAAGCAAACTTTAAATTACATTAAATTGTTTTTAAATTAAACTAAAAGATATATCTCATGAAAGCTTTACCTTTTTATATTAAAAGGAAAGCCTTGCAAAAGTGTTTGCAAGCCAAATAAATCGTTGTATTAAGATGAAGGTTGAATAAAATTAAATGCTTACAAAAAAATTTAAATACTTAATCAAATATATTTCTTATATATATCCCATAATTTATCATCATTTAACTATGAAATTTTTTAAAACTTTCTTTCTATAAATGCACCGGTAAATGTTTCATTAAAATTAAATTATATTTTTTCGATATGGAACATTTTTAATTATTTGATCTTGTATCTAATTTCACTTTAATAATATGCATGAAGGCACTAATTAAATGTGAGATTACGTGGTTATCATATTTAGTATATTAAATGTAATTAAAAGAATCTGCTACGAAAATTCAGAGATGTAAAATATACTCTTTTAAGATTGATCTCCTCTGAGAATTTGTCTTTATTTCTTCATAGTTTTTATATATCATCCTTGTATTTGTTTTATATACCTTAGTTTTGGCACAGTTTCCCTCTTACTGATATTTATATAAATTTTTTTTTATAATATTTGTTATTTCTCTCCGATTATCAAACAGCATATGTGTTTCCTGTGTGCATATAAGGAGATTAAAAATTCAACGGCGATTAAATTAAAGTTTCAAGATATTGAAATGGATACTGAAAAATGATTTATACTTTGAATTGTTTAATATTAATGCTTATAAGATTCTTCAATTCGCAATAGGTTTAAACTTCTACATATGCCATCAAGCTCTGCCATTAACTTTGATGAAATTTCATTTGAATACATTATTAAAAAGATGGTTTATCTTTTTTATAAATACTTGGTATTTTGTATTCTTAAAAAAAGAAAATATCTTTTAAAAAAAGTGGATTTAATCGATCAATCATAAACATGAATAACTTTGTTATAATATTCGAATATAGCCATTGTTTGTATTATTTAATAATTTTACTAATATTTAAGGAAACCGCATTCTTGCACGTTCCTTATTTTAATGATATGATGAAAAAAATTTCATCCGGACTAAAAGAATAAATAAAGCATAGCAGCAATATATTGTAATGTTAAGCCATATGATGGAAAAAAGACCACTCAATTTTACTTAAAAGTTAGAGAGAGCTCTGGTCATAAATGAAATGTAAAATTTCATAAAGAATAAAATGATTTTGTTAAAGATATAAATATGACTAAAAATATTAAAATCAAATATTCACGTTCCACGATTTCTTTTCTATAGCCCTTATTTTTGAATCAGTAAATAAGAAATTATTTCTTTAAAAAAGTTTATAATATTTATTCTAAGATGCTTTAAAAATGCTTTGGGTGCTCTTAGAAAAAATATACTGTACACAATTTAAGAATCTCGATTTTTCCTTTAGACGTTATTAAGAATGACATTTCATTCCTTTACTGATGTTAATGAAATTGGACTAAGTTGGTAAAAAATTTAACTTGTAGAAATTAAAGTGGACAAAAAAAATATAACCCTTAAAAATGCAAATAATTCTTTACGAAAAAGTGTATTCTGAGAAGGAATATATTTTTTTTATTTAAAATATATTTACTATCTAATTTTTGCTTCCACAATATTTCAGAGCCTAAGCTTTTCTAAATGAGATATTAATAGTATTATATATACATATCTATAGGACCTTTTTCTCAAAATTAAGACATTGTTAATTTTAATTGCTGTAAATTATATATTCTGATCTCTTAAGGAAAGGACAGTAATTTAGAGATTTTCCAAGCGCTCCCTGGTACGGAAAGCTTGATCTGGTTATTCAAGCCAATCAACTTGCAATATATGATCACTGGATAATTATTCTTCTACTGAATCTCAAGATAAAGCATGCAACAAAAATAAGCACAGAATGTGTTAAACTTTATTGGGTTAATCAAATAAGTTGATAATTATAAATAATATTGATACATTTTAATACAAAAGTAATAAAATTCTTGTTGTAAAATTTTTTTTAAATAATTATATGATGTTAATAAATTTTCCCCTCTCAAAAATTATTATCTCTTCTTATTATCACAGAAAATAATCACTTCTAATTATTTTCTAATGAGAGATGGGATTTATTTAATCTATTTAAAATAGTTGAATATCTTTTAAATAACAAAATTTTCAGGCATGATAAGAAAATTTTTTTTTACACATTTCACAATACTAAAATTTTATGCTTCGATGTATTTTTTAATGTCTTAAGCAGCTCCAATTATTGACCAACATTTCTTTCCATTTTCTGTTAAGAAAAGTTTTATATATGCACATGAAGTTTTATAATATTTATTTAAGTTTCTATAGAAAATAAATAATTGAAATAGTATCAGACAATAGAAAATTTATATTTAAATTTTGAAAACAACCTAAATTTTATTATATTAAAAATATGTAATGCAATAATTTGGAATTATAGTGTTTTATAGGACTTCGCTGAATATAACCATTATTTTATAATAAAAAAAAATCAATTATATTATTTTTTAAGTCACAGTTGCAGTCATTTAAAACATAAATAAATATATAGATAATTTAATTACACCTTAAAATCAGAAATTACTTCATAATTATAATAAATATAAATGTCACTTTTCAAACAATAAATGCATACACATAAAATAATAATTTTTCATTATCATAGGTCCTAAATATTTTGAAAATAAAGATATTTCGTACGAAAAATAATTTTTTCATTAGTTATTATGATGTAAGAATTTTATGTCCAAAAAAAAAATTACCTGCATTTAAAAAAGAATACTTTATTTGAAGAATTAAATAATTTTTGTGCTTTGAACTTTTCTATAAAAAATGATTTTTTTATCCAAGAAAAGTCAATACTTTAAATTTGTTTATATTTCTTATCTAATTAATGGATAAAGAAATCCTAAAATATTTTCTGGGTATGAAAAGTAAAGAATATTAATCAAAACTCAACTTAAGAATTAAGTTCTTAGATATATGTAGAAATATAAATATTTGTTATTTATATATCTATTTATCTATAACTATATACAATAGCTGCATTAAATCGTGATGTATATCTCATTTATAGTAATAATTTTGATAATTTTACGGAAGCCAAGCGAGAAGATTTCCAAGTTTCAGAAATTAAAGTGAACCGTTTTGAAAAGTAAAACGATTTCCGAAATAAAATTATTTTTTACTAGTTATTAAGAGGTGCTAGATTTTATATCAAGAATTAAAAATATCCAATGTTAAAAAATTTATTTGAAAAGATTTTTTACAATGAATTTTCTTATATAAGAAAAAAAATTTTTAATTAAAAAAATGAACATATATATCTCCATATATTATATACCTCTTCTGAGATAAAAAAAAAAAATCCATTTTTTTTTCTGGGTATGAAAAATAGTGTATATTAATCAAGAATCAGGTCTTAAATTTTAATGATGTTAAAGTTCAATAATCAGTTCGTTCGTGTTTTCCAAGACAAAAATCCAAGGTATTTCTCGTTGTATGTAGTATGACTAAAAGAAGTATTTACCATTTTATGTTCAGAAGGAAGTACGCTTAATATCGATATTAAGCTAAAGACGGCCATGTGGACAGGGCTATGCAAGTTAAAATTTCGCAGAAGTTGATACCCGAAATCACAAACAAGACATTTGTTGCAAAAATAGTACATTATTTTATTAAATTATATTTCAATAACATTTTTATTTTTTCATTCTTCTTTAATTATAGTGTTTACAGCTATGAATTCTATTCCATAAAACAGTTGTATTAATAAATATAAAGAAAATAATTTGCAATTTTATACACAAAATATGAAATTATTTTAATAGGCAAAAGTTTATAATCTATTTATTTGCTAAATTCTACATGTTATAATTTCGAAATTAAGGCCAGCCTATTAGCTGGATATTACAAAAAGTAAATAAACAAAATAGATTAAAAATAAAATAAAAAAAATGTAGACAACGAACGAAAGAGAATTTCATGATTAATAATTTCTCTTTTAGCATTAATTGAAAAAAAATCAAAATTATTGAATACTATTCAAAATAAACTTCTTTCTTTCAAATAGTATAAATCTAGTTAAATTTTTATCTAATGTTTGACTTTAATCATCTGTGCTAATAATATATAAAAAGCTAAAATTACATTGAATCACTAGATTGGTGTGACAATGGAAAGGTACTAAAGACGGTGTTTACAAAATAGTTTAAAAGCCTTTAAAGTATTCAAAAATATTTCCCCAGCACTTTGCGTGACTGTTAATCTTCTTTTTACAGGTTTCTGACTGTAAAAAACTATTTTATTAAGTAATTTTAGCAAAGATTGAAACCACTTTATATACATCCTAAATCACCTGAAAATACTAAAAATATAATTTAAATATGGACACCCATTACTTTATATAGTTTTTCATAATAATAAATATTTGTAATGCAGTCAATAGTGAAAATATTTTTTGAGGGAAACAAAGACAAAATTATATTTTCTGAACTATATTTAAAGAAGAAAAATGTTGCGTGTATTAAAATTTATTATTAACAAAATGACATCATACATAAAAAGTATTTAAAAAAATTTACTATTGTTTTCTATTTTCTTCATTATATATATGGTAATTTTATAGTTTTCTTTATGAGTCTAATTTTCAATAATGATATATGTAATCGTAAGCGAATGAGATGTTAGATTCGCAGAAACATAAATTGTTTTTACGAACTAAAAACACTAGAAACTATGGAATACAATATATTTAAGTGTTGATTGTGTGTGTTTTCTACAAGCTTTTAAAAATATTAACACTTCCAGAGGATAAATACTGATCATTATCTCTCTCTCAAGCACAAATGAAAATTGCTAATCAAGAAGAGCGGTGATTGAGAAGATATTTTCTAATAATGGCATATGCAAAAACTATTTTTTCATTATATATAATGATCATATTAAGATACAAGTATTTAAGTTTGATGGAGCTATGGATATTTCTATTTATTATTTTACAAATCTATATTTTATCTTGCAAATTTTTCAGAGAAAGTAAAATTTTTATTCATATTCGTTTAGAGTAATTGCTATCCATTTAATTTATTCAGCTATTGCATTTAAGGATATGACTGTATGCATGTTATGGCAAAATAAATAAATAAATGAATAAAAACTAAAATAAACAAATAAGTAAAAATTTTACATCAAAGACACTTGAGAGAACGAAAATAAAATCTGAGTGGAAAATATTGTCGTATGTTACAAACAGAATGTGATGCTCAAAACGAAGATAAAAATAGAACTTGTAATAGTAGAATTCAAAAAGCGCTTTTAGACTGTTCTGCGAAAGTTGATAATTGTAACTGAATTTCGTGAACAATTAATCTGGTGTATATCATCCTTTTCAAAATCATTCTTTTTTTTATTTAAATGCAAAACATTGTTAAAACATTCGAGCGAATAATGACGAAAATGATATGGTTCTATGAACCATTCTTTTCACATATAACTTTACACAGTGAGAGTACATCTGGAATATGTTTTGCAAGCGTTTTATCCAAATGATTTTCTTAAAACTACCGGATAGGTCGGCTGCTCTGTCAGGATTAGGGAAACGATGAGAGTTTTTGAAAGTTTTGTTGCCATGGGGTAATAATTGTGTCTGTCTCGTTTACAAATTTTTAGATAATTCTCCATTTTCATTCAGCTAAGTTCGTCTAGAAGCACATTTACAAGGGGGAAGATACTGTCGCACATCCTTTTTTAGATATTTCCCAAGTGTCAGTCTGTTTTGTGAATAGAATCAATTACATATATAAACTACTCTCATCACGTTTATTAGAATTACAAATATTTTCAGGATGAAAAGTGAAATATGTTTTTAAAATATTTTTACATAACCGGTGAAGTTCAACTATTAAAAACATTCGTACAATTTCTTTCGCCACAATTGTGTTGAATCAAATATGAAAGCCTTTGTATTTTTCAGAGGAGTTTTCCATTATATGCATAATCAACCATACAAAAGTATCTAAAATGTGTGCTACTTATTGGTTTTCATAGCATTTTGAATATAAAAATAATTTATCTTTTAAATAAATTATTAACGTATTATTTTTGAGCTAAGTACTTCATCAAGAATTTAATATATTTTAAATTTGTATTTCTGAAAGGAACTGAAAACTTACCGTTTTGAAAACATTAAGAGAATATTAAACTGCGAAACATAGCACTTCAACAAAGGGAAAAATACTTTTTGGAAAGCAGGATTTTAAGCAAATTTAATGCAATTGTGTTGATTTGATCGAGTATTAATTTGAAGCTTTTACAAAGTGTTAATTTAAAAAGGCTATTTTTAATTTCTATGATTTTAGATACACATATACGCTGTGTTAGTTTATTGTACAAGCATATTTTTTATTTCATTTTAGTTTTTTTTTTTTTAAAATTGAAAGTCAGTAATATATATTGCTTGAAATTCAAATATATTTTAATAAAATTATTTTGGGCAAAATATATAGTTCTTTAAAAAGAAAAAATATTTCAGGAAAGGCTTCTATTTAATTTAATAATTATCAAAGACTGAAAAGCATTAATTATGTTCCATGCATATTATATATGTGTATTTTAAGTTACATTCTGCATAAAATGTAACTTAAAATAATATGAAGTTTACTTGCTTATTAATAATTATCAGTTTATATGAACTCATGATTCCTTTCATGAAATGTTTTAATACTTGCTTGATGTACAATTTAGAGACTTGTTTGTTTGGTAGAACAATGATATCATCATAGGTATTGTCTATGCTAGTATCAACATTTTCTTAATATATTGATGCGTAGTTACTAGTGAAAAGAATACATTGTTTCCTGTAACATATTTTCATCAATAGCCTAATGCATAGCTTTAATATGAATCTCGTTGCCAGGAAAGGCCATATTTGCATTGATAACATTGTATAATATATATATATATATATATATATATATATATATATATATATTATCGTTATTGAAATTCATTCTGTTCAGCGACATCATTCGCTTAAATGGTCTATAGCAGTGTTTCTCAACCTTTTAGTATTCACGGTCCAATTTTCAATCATAATTTTCATCGCGCCCCCCTTCCCCACCGCATACAATAAAATATATACAATAATAATGTATTTTGAGTAATTTGGCGCTAAACCTACACTACAACCTTAATTTTAAACTTTACAAATTACCAAGAATACCGAAATTTATTGACATTTTGCAACACCGATCCTCAGCATTGAAAAAACAAGAATCCTATGCTTTTTTATTGCTCTTGCGTCCCGCCATGTCAGGCATTCTCACGGTTTCGCGAGAAGTTTCGATTTGTCTAGTCAGCAAAAAATTAAGCTAGGAGCGTGAGCAAATTTTTAAGCTGGCGTAAGCGAGCATTAGACGATAGACAAGCATCAACAAGTACACAGATTACTTTTCTGCAAAGCAATAGCGTGGTTCCGTAAATAAAATCAAGAAAATATTCTCAAGAATACTTAAATTTTGGTTTCATTAGTACTGAAGTAAATGAAGAAGAAAGGCTCCTGTGTATCATTTGCTCAAAAATGTTGGCGGCAGACAGTATGAAACCTAATAAACTTAAACGACATTTGGAAGCACTTCATAGTGAGTACGTAAACAAACCCAGAGAATTCTTCGAATTAAAATTAAAATCATATGAAAAACAAAAATCATTGTTTAAAAAAACTTTGTCTGTGAATGAAAAAGCTTTAATTGCCTCTTACAAAGTTTCATATAAAATAGCCAGATGTAAAAAGCCTATCACCATTGGTGAAGAGTTTATTTTGCCAGCCACGATTGATATTGTAGAAATTATATTTGGAGATAATTTTGCAAAACAAATGCAGTCTATACCTCTTTCAAATGATACTGTTGCCCGTCGAATTGCTGATATAGCTGAAGATGTAGAGTGTCAGCTTTTGTCGAAGTTGAGTTACAAATTGTTTTCAATACAACTCGATGAGGTAACAGATAGTAATAAAGATGCTCATTTCATTGCCTATGTTAGATTTTGAGATGATTTGTCAGTAGTAGAAGAATTACTTTTCTGCAAAGCAATAGAACTCAAAGCAACAGCACTCGCTTTATTTGCTATCTTAAATGATTTTATGAACGAGGCAAACATAGAATGGAAAAATTGCGTCGGAATATGCACGGATGGTGCTCGTTCTATGTCAGGCAGATTCCAAAGTATTCAAGCACTTGTGAAACAAAAATCGCCACAGTGCGTCTGGACACATTGCATGATCCACAAAGAAGCTTTGCCTTCGAAAGAAATGAGTCCTGGTTTGAATATTGTGTTAACTACGGTTGTAACCGTAGTAAATTATATAAAAATGAGACCCCTGAAATCACGAATCTTTTCCACACTTTGTAAGGACATGGGTGCAGTACATTCAGCTTTACTATTTTATTGCGAGGCAATATGGTTATCTTGCCTCGCAATAATATTTAGGTGTTTAAGGGGGAAACACCTAAAATAGGGGGAAATATTTGCAACGTGTTTATGAATTAAGAGAAGAAATCGCCGTTTACCTAGAAGAGGAAAACAGACCGGAAGCTGAGAATTTTCGCGATAATTTATTTCTGTTGAAATTGAGCTACATGGTCGACATATTCGAGAAATTAAATAACTTGAATCTTCAACTGCAAAAAGCAAATACGCATATGTTGGATACGAGTGATAAAGTTAATGCTTTTTGTAGTAAATTGGAATTGTGGAGCAGAAATTTAAAGCAAGAAAACTTAACAATGTTTGCATATTTGAATGATTGTATTAAAACTTACAAGGCTGAAGAACAACATGTAAAAGTTGTTTTTGTAACCATTGAAAATCATTTAGCAATGCTAGCAAAGAATTTTAAAAAGTACTTTCTTGCTGACGACAAACTGATATCAAGTTACAAGTGGGTGAGGGATCCATTTCAAAATACTCCCGAAGGACTCTCAATCGAAGAGGAAGAAACCTTCATAGACTTCACGGCAAGCGGCGAAACCAAAAGACAATTTAGTAATAAATCACTCTTTGAATTTTGGGCAGGAGTGGATGATGAATTTTCTGCACTAAAAACAAGGACATTTCGCATTCTACTAGCATTTTCAACATCCTACCTTTGTGAAACTGGATTTTCTGCGGTGGCTACTTTGAAGACAAAATATAGATCTCAGCTAAATATAGAAAAAGAACTGAGAGTATCTATTTCTAATATTAAACCCTCCTTTGAAAAACTTTGCTCTGAAAGACAGGCCCAAGGAAGTCACTAATAATTATTAAATTTGTTTTTAATTTAGTAAGTTGTTTTAATTTAATAAGTTAATTATTAAATATGTCGAAATGTATTTTGTTTTGTATGTGTGTGTGTGTTCTTTCCGTTCAGTCACTTAATCAATTTTTTTAAATAACATTTTCTCTTGGATATGCTCGCGCCCCCCCATCATTGTGCTCGCGACCCCCTAGGGGGCGCACCCCACAGGTTGAGAATCACTGGTCTATAGACAAAACTATGACAATATAAAACTAATGCTTGTTAAATATTGCAACATGGAATTGGAAAATATTAATTTAAAGATTTTAATTGAAACTACAAATCCCGGAAAAAATTTTGTTACCAGACGTTTGTTTCCAAAATGACTTCGCCATATTACGTTAAAGAAATATCAAGATGCGTTTAAATTGAATAAAAGTGATAGGTAACTCGATTCCGCATTTAACACATTATTAGACTTTACGTCATTGAGGTCGAATATAATCATCTTCTAGCCGCACATCGACTTTTTTTTAGTTAACGCTATCACATCTTTTTCTGAAATACCGAATAGACAACAGCACGTGCTTACATTTGGGAAATCGATCAACTCATGGCTCAGCCTTGGGTTGCGCTCGCGCACAAAGGGGCGTGTCTCCAGAGACATCATCGTGCGATCGGTGGATCAGGCCGAACGTTGACATTCTAAACGTAGTGACAGCGATCACATGTTTTCTACAACTGTGGATATGAGCTGTCTGCTGATGCCACTGTGTCTTGATCTATCCATTGATCCCTTGTTGAGAGCCATCCTTGGTGTGCAGAACGCTTTGTGAGTGATGTCCTTCTAATTTTTAATCAATTTTTTGTTTTCATTTATTATTAAAAATATTGTATATAATTCAGTAAATTTGTAATAAAAGATTTCGTGGTTTTGCTTACTTTCTCTAGTTAAGGAAAAAGTAAAATTCTTTGAGACATCCATTATGTCATTTTGAAACAACTTCGAGAATTTCTGGCAGCTATATTAATATTATAAATAAGGAAGTTTAAGTAGTTAACCAAATCTCAATTGATAAATTATAATTACCTTCTTTTATTAGTTTATATTCATTAGTTATCATTCATTATGTCTAGAGCCCGAAAGATGTTCTGTTTAAGCACAGCTGTACCACGTGTTTGTTTCTTTTCTTTTGAATTTGAACAGTCATTGAATTTGTGTGTGTAATAAAACTTCTGTACCTAAAATTTCTATTTAAAAAAAAAAAAATTGCTTTTTAATTTTTTTATTTAATTTATAGACTATGCATTTTCCATTTAGCAGAAAAATTAATTTTTATAATAAATTTTATTTAAAAAGAACCATTGTCTTTCTAACTAAAATCAATTATAATCAATCTAAAATTAGTTAATTAATCCAATCTAAATAAAAATAGAATGTTTATTTTGCTAGATTCAATGAAAAGTTTTAAATAACTGTTTTGATTACAATAAATTAAAAGATTTTAATTATCTTTACTTTTATTTTGAATACGTTATTATTGCTTATTTATTAAACAAGCTTACTGAAATCGTTATTCTGAAATTCAATTCAACGTTGATAATTTATGCTTCATTTTTGAATTCCTATAAAGTTCATTAACTAAATATTTTTATTAGTAATTTTCTTCTTCTTAATTAATATGAGAATATGTTAAAATGATAGAATTGCTTAAAAATATATAGCATCGAATAAAATTTTCAAAATAAATGAATAAAATATGAAAAGTAATAAAATTTTGATACATTACATTGTAAAAAGCAGCTTATTAATTACTATTTCCTTATTTAAATAATAAACTTAATAAAAGTAAAGAATGAATACAATGAAATATATACTCTTCCATTTTTAACAGCATAAACATGTAACTTATGTTTGTATTAGATACATTTACATTTGTTTTAAATGAACGGATTATATTTAAAAATCT
Organism: Latrodectus geometricus; assembly: GCA_026290005.1. NCBI lineage: Eukaryota > Metazoa > Arthropoda > Arachnida > Araneae > Theridiidae > Latrodectus > Latrodectus geometricus. The sequence goes on from JAPDSC010027430.1 coordinate 145,347, forward strand.
ATTTATTTAGCAAGTCATCTACATTATTATGTAAAATTTTTACAGTTATAACACAATTACACGCATTATATGTTTTTATATTATATAATGCACAATTATATACAACTAAGAGAATAAAAGTTCATTTGCATTTCAAATTTGGAATATATATATATATATATATATATATATATATATATATATGTATGTATGTAAAACGTTTATTCAATTTTTTTTTAAAGTCACATATACTATTGCTTTAATTTGTTGCTTACATATTTTTGAAAACATAAATTGTATTCTTGTGAGAAATTTCATATGAAAGATGGGATAGTGATATAAATACACGATCAAATATCTGAAAATATTTACTATTTGCATAATTATATGTATTTGAAACATAATGTAAAAACTAATTTCTTTTTTAAAAAAAAATGAAACTGTAAGAATCTTGTGTTTTGCACATGTAGATTGGTTACGAAATGATAGAAGAAATTCAAATTGTGAAATAGAAATTTAGCGAGTATTTTAAAACATTTTCTATTACTGGAAATATAATTTACATATTTCTCAATAGTGTTTAATTAAAATATATATTATTTAAAAATTTAAATAATATTTATTTTTTATAAGATGAGCTTCTGTTTTCAAGTTTCTAGTCTTGAGCAAATTTATGAATAAAGCGATTTTTTTCAATTACCAATTTTATATTTTTCAACCTTGATTTTATTAAAATTTAAATCTACTGATCATTTTTAAATATATTTCTATAAAATAATTTAGAATAAAAAGGTTTTTCCATAAAATATGATTTTATATTCCTAATTACAAAGTAGTTGGTAAAATAATAAAATAGTAAAAACATACAATGTATGCAAAGATAATATCAATTTTAGTTACTGTAATATTATAAATTATTTCACCAAAAATTACCCTTATAAATATATAAAATCAATAATTTAATTTTATTACATTCTTAAATATTTATTTTAACTCTGAATGAAAATAAAGAAATTTTGCTATTTTAAAATACTTGTATTTAACTACAATCTCATAATTTTTATAAATATTTGTATCCCTGACAATGATACTAATTGCTGTTTCGATGATAATCTTTGCAATTACTGGAAAAAATTTCTGTTTTTTAAATTTTGCAACGTATATGTATAACATTGTTATTAATTTTGTTATGAACTAATAATAAATATTTAATTATAATATAGTTTTACATGGAATACAATATCAGTGTATAAAAATCGTGATATTATTTTTAAAAAAATTCAAATTAACAAAACAAAAATCTTTTAATTGATTGTAAATAACTAAAAAAAATGTTTGATTTCTTAAAAAGTATTTTAAATAAAATTGATATAATAATTTATTATTTTGTTGAGTATTTAGCTTGACATTTATTTATTGTAATTAGAATTAATTTTGTTTTTGTCCGTTAATTTTTTGTTTAGTTAAGTTTGGTTTTCTCAGTGATTCTCACAGAATTCTTTTAGATATGTTTTATTAAAAATGTTATTTTTTTTTAGTTTTTTATAGTACGATTCAACATTAAAAAGTATATTAGATTACTGTATATTTAGCTATAATAACTAAAAAACGCCACTATTACTATTAAAAAATAAAATGAAATATTTTTCAACGTAGTTAATATTATTTTTCATGGAAATTTATATCACATTTTTTAAAAATTATATTGAGAATAAATGTATAAATTTATAATATAATAGATTATTCATATATATATATATATATATATATATATATATATATATATATATATATGACTGATCTATCAGACTATATATATGATATATATATGACTCATCTATATGACTGAGAATATAGAAATATATAAATTTAACAATTAAGTTTATAGAATCAATATTAATGAATCAATTAAAATCAATAAATCAAATAATTAAGTTTACTTAGATTAACATAACACATTTAATTAAATTTTTTTCGAGTTTTTAGATGATATTAAAAAATTTCTGATTAGACAAAAATATATCACAATTCAGTGTTCGCGCGTTTTTTATTAAATTATACTATTTAAAAAATTTCTCACAAGAAATAAAATATGCAAGTACATTGAAAAAACAATTATAATGGTATAACATATTTTAGAAATTAGCAGCATAATGTTTATATCATAAAATGAATGATAAAAATTACAGTAATACATAAGTAAGAAAAATTTAAGTTAAAAAAAAATTTTGTATTTTAAATGGGAAAATGAAACTGGCGTAAAAATATTAAAAATTTAAGTTGGTTCATCGTAAGCAATACAATTAAGCATAGCAGATAATTGGATACATATTTTTAATAAATAATGCCATACATACTTTATTGAACATATGTATCTTCAATCATAAAATTGAATACAAATTAAATTGACCGCCAAATTAAAAGTACGCATATTATTCAAAAAATAAAACAATATTTGCCCTTCATATAGTGAATGAAATATCGCTTTTGTGTTCTGTGTATTTAGAACTATAGAACAGTAGGGTAGTAGAACTATAGGACACTAGGTTTCATGCCGTGTATTTGTAGACATTTCCCCCCAGAGATTAGATTTCTCGACCCAGTTTCTATACTTCTCCATTAACTTTATTCCGCTTGTCTTCCATTATTCTTCAACTGGCAAGGAGCCCATAATATGTCTACGAAGATGGGTAATCCTGTAGTTTACTGACAATTTCCTAGGAATATTGGTGGATACTAGCTCACTTTCTTTTTGTGGTCGCTGTATTTTTTTTGTGTGTTTAATGTTTTAATTTATATCTTATATCTTTAATTTATACTATGTTTTCAACAAAATACCTGTGTTAATTCAATAATAAGTTAATATTCCTTGATATCTTACATTTCGAGATCTGAATAACCCTACATCTAAGAAAATAAATTCTATACCCGGAATAAAGATAAATTTTTATGTATTTTACATAAAAACTTATCTAATAGTTTATTTATCTTTATTGTATTACAATTAATATTTCTTAAACTACGATGGAAATTTGTTTTATATTAAATATTTTTGTGTTATTTATATTTCATTTATAATTTCTAAAATTATTCCTCAAATTTAAACATTTATTTAAATTACAGATAAGATATAAAAAAAATTATTTTCTAGATTTTCATAATAAGTAATTAAAAATTTCTAAAGATATTTAAAAAAATCTTTTAATCTTGAAAGGTGTAAGATTTTAAAAGGTATAGGAAAATTTGGAAATCTTTAAATTTAGAAACAAATGAAGTGTGAGATTCCATTGAAATTGAAAGCATGGAAATTAAGATTTTATTAATTATAAAAGATAGTTTTGGATTAAAAATTAAGAAAATTTAAATTGTCACAGTAAAAAATAATTGCAAACAAATAATAATGAATGCATCATAATTCAGATTATCAGGGGAAAGACTCTTTTTATATTTATATAAAATTTTACGTAAATATATAACTTATATACATCAAATTATATATAAATTCTTAAGGTGAGAAATTGCTATATAACGCACAATTTCTAAATATTAATTTTATAAGACATGTGTTATCTTATAAATAATATTAAAAAACATATTAGGCTATAAAATGCCAAATTTGTATTTATAGTGTAATATATTAGATAATATATTCGACTATAAAACTCTCTTATTGTAATATTTAATTTTGTGTGTGAATTGAGTTCTATAATGCATTTTACTGACCTTCATAAACCATTAGTTGAAAGTAATTGTCCACATATAAGCATATTATTTACTTATTTCTATTTTTATTAAAACTAATCTTTAGTCAGCTTGATTAGTTGTATATTCAAATTCTGATATAAAATGTCAGAAGAATTTATTAAAATTACTTTTGCAACATTATATTTCCTGAAATCTGTAAGGCCCAGTATTGAGCTTACAGACTTATAGACAAAATTAAATTTTCTATATTGATGGATGTATAAAGATTCTTTTAATTCTCCATAAAAGAATTTTAACTAAATATTAAATTGAATGAGAAAGCACAAGAGCAATTGAAAACGATGCAATTTCTTAATCATTCTCCCAAGCATTAATTTTTAATTCGCTATATCAAATTCATAATTTATTTCATAAGTACCAGGGTGGATTAATTTCAAATGGAATAATAAATAAGTATACTACACTAATATGTCTTTTACATCTCACACTACACTAATATTTTATACCTTTATACCATACATTTTACAGAAAGACAAAAGAGTTCATATTATGAATAGTTATTGGCTTGGAATATGTGAAAGATTTTGTGAGGCATGATTAATGACGTTTTAAAATTATATAGAGATGTGTTTTAAATGGATCTTTTCGATATATAGAAATTTGTAGAGGCTCGGAGAGAATTAACTTAACACTGTAGGTCTCAGTCGATTTACTTCTCGGGTCCAAAAGGGACTGTAGAACAACAAACCAAACCAAGCTTTGCCAGGTAAAAAGTTCCTTAGACAAAAGCCTAGTCAAAGTTAATAAGTGAGATTCACTTTCTTTAGAATTTTTCATTGAAACAGGAGCTGTTCAAAGAAGTGTATATTTTATTATCCTCAGAGACACTTTAAGAATATCATTAAGACATAATGAATAATCTTTATAGATGGTATTTTTCTTTATCAATCTTTGAGAGTTTTCGAAGAGTAGAATTATTCATATGGGTCCATTTGAATGGAAAATTGGCCCATTGGTGATTTAATGACTTTTGTTCTATAAGTTGTAAATATAATTTAGAGATTTTATGTTATTATTTTGTTATTACCTTATGCAGTAACAAATGAAATGTATGCAGTAATAATAATATTGAAATGTAGATTATTTCAGATTTTGAACAAAATTAACTATCTAATTTCTTGTAAATAACATTTTTTTTTTGCTTTATTATTTTGTTTTCCTTTTTTATATCTAAAGTGTATTATTTTAAACTCAGATTTTAATATAATTAAATAATATAAGAAAAGATAATTAGAAAATACAATTTGTGATTCAATTTCATTGGGTTCTAACATATATTTTATTAACTTTTAGCTATTACAAATAGCATTTTTAATTTATGAGGAACCAGCTCATTAAAAATAATGGAAAATTTATTTGAGATTTTCGAGTGAAAAATGTATTTTAATGTTATAAAATTTAATTGATTTATAACTATTCTAATTTTATTTCCTAAGAAGGATTTTTATTGTGTTTTTTACTTTTTTTTGCTTTTATTTTTCATTATATTTTTACTGTATTTACTTCTTGAGTTAAATTATGGTATAACTCCTAGATCAATAAATTCTGTAAATTAATTGAAAATAAGAAAATAAATTATCCTTATAATTTGAATTTAATTTAAAGTTTTCATTGGGTGGAATGTGAATTTTACAAATAGAATTTCCGGAAAATTTACAAGTGTAAAATAAATATTTGACAAAATATATATATGGCATAAGAAAATTTAAATTTTAATAGAACTAATTGAAAAATTTTTGTATTTAAACATATGTAATTTTATGAAAATTATGTTTAAGGTGTTAATTAAATATTCAATGCAATCCAAAAATGTTAATTAATTTTTTAATTATTCAACAATCTAAGCAATTAAACATTTAAGGTTAATTATTTAAATTTTGTATTTTTTTTTTATAAAATGATTAATAGGTTTTGCTATAGAGTGTGTATAATCTATATGATTAGAAAATCTCAATAGAAAATCATTGAAGTGATTCTGAAATAGATTACCTTGGTTACATAATTCACAACCATAATCTTGCGATCTATTCATTAACCTTACAGAGAGTATTTTAAGCAAAGTGCAAGGTAGAATCCACAAAGATAATTGTTGCTAATACTATTTTCTCGTAATTACATTTAATCTCTTTGTGGAATTACCCATTAATATTATTGGAATACAGGCCCAAGAGATCTGACCTCAATGGATCAGCATTTTTAGTTTAATAACCAACTTGAACCACATTCGGCAACATTGAATATGTGAGGGCTAAGTGAGCATTTAGGAATAAATATTGCGAGGCCTTTTAAGTAAAGAGAAACATACAGCAAAAACCTTTTTAGGTCACGCATTAAAATTGGGGAAGGAATTATATTTCGATAATAGCTTTTACTCGTAGTAATGCATATTTTGCAAGTAAAAAGCTTTCAGTGAACCCATAACTTCCCTTTACTCTCCTTTTCCGATACGAGTTGAACTTATATATTTATTTAATAAAATTATATTAAGCTAAATTATAGCTGATATTAATATTGAAATCTCAGATTTTATGATACAAAAAAAGCTTTTGAGAAGTTTCCTGTTTAAAATTTTAATTTTTGTCTTAAAAGAGCAAAGTAATTAGTGAGAATAGAAGGAATATATCCATTTTTATTGAAGGAATAAAATTGCTTATGTTAACACATGAGTAAATGCAAAATATTTTTTAAAATTCCTCAAATATTGCAAAATTAATATACTTCAGTATTTTTTCCAACTTAATTATGTCAATATTTCATTATTGGTGTTAATCTGGTGTAAAGAGTAGATTTATGATCAACAGAAAACTTTATCGAAAAGCAAAATCTAAAAATGTAATCAATTTAGTTTACAATAGGCTAATGATCTGATTGTTCTCTTCGGAATTAAAATAAGCTACCATTTGGTGGATGTTGCATTTGAGGGGTTGAATTTGAAGCAAAAGATAGCATGTTGCTAGAATGAGGTTTTTTTCCTCCCTTCTGACATGTGAATATGGTTTGAGACAGAAAAAAAATTTTCTAGTCAAACTTCTTAGTAGATGGCCGATAAACTTTAACTGCTTCAAGAGTTAGATTATCTACAGTACGATATTAAAAGATTATTGTAACAAATTCACACAAGTATGTTTTTTTCTTTGCATGCAAATTTCTATGTTTCTCAAACTTACCATTATATTAAAACTATTCATATACGATCGTCGATCAATTAGAATTTACGAGCGTGAACCCATCTTTGAAAATTAAACAAGAATTATGTATTATACTTTGTTGATCTCTGAATAGATTATCGAACCTAAACTTCGAACAACTTTCAAAGGGGTCTCTTGCGGTGTTCATTATATACAAGCAAAACCGACTTTTTGGTTGAATGTAAACGTTACACAAAAAGATATTTTATTCATTAACGAGAAATATTCTCTGACACTGACATTTTGAGCGGATAAATTGTTGAAACTAATTTCCTTATAATTAAATATATCTTATCAAATAGATGAATAAATTGGGTATGAAATTTTTTAATTTAAAAGGCTAGTTACTAACATTATACAAAATATTGTCCAGAATTATTAAGCCTATTTATAACTTATAGTTTTAAACATTATTATTTACTTGACTCATTATAAATCTTGGAATATTTAAGATAATAGTTATGAATGTAGGGATTTTCACGCATTAATAATTTTATATTACAAAACAGTATCAGAAAATAGTAAAAAATTTTTGCTTACTAAATGTTAGTGGAAATAAATTTTGTGGAATCAATAAGAAGTCTCGAATGATTTTTAGGTATCGAATAAAAAATTTGCGATATTTGAATTTAACTGCAACTTATATCACAAATATTATTTTGAGTTTAGACATTAAAAGTACTCCCCAATATTTAATAGTAAAATTTGTTTTCAATAATGCAAGGTTTACAATGAAATGTTATTGGGTAGAAATATATTACTAATTTAAAAGTAATCTAATCGGAAATTTAAAAGTACTATATAAATTTAACTACTTCTAAATTTCCGATGAAATATACAACATATATAATCTGGATTTTAGATGCTGGAAGCAATGCTGCATTTATTATTTAAATAGTAGGAATCTTTATTTTTTGGGAATTGTTTTATAATATTTCCAAATATAAAGGTATATTAATTCAAAATATTTGATAAAGGAGCTAAATTAATTTTTATTTAGCTGAATAGTTTTATTTAATATCTTCAGTATTTATATTTAGTACAGATTGGCTTATTTTTTAAAAAATTGTTAATGTTTTCATAATTTAATTTTAATTTTCAAAACTTATTAATTATTGTATTATTGTCATTAAAGTATTGTTACAGAGGGTATTAACATATTTTTAGAACGGTTTCGATAAAGAATTAAAAAAAATTAAATGTTTTAGAATGAAAATTTTTGGCAACAGATTATTATTTGAAATGAGAAATATGATCTGCAACTTTTAAATTTATTCTTCTTTCAAAATGTCGCATGTTAACAAGCTGTGGATTGAAAAATATGTTTTTGCGCTTTCCGAAGAGAAATATTCTTATTCCAGATTTCAAAAACGTTGTGAAATGCATGGTATTAAAATTTCTAAGTGCAAAATAAGCAAAATTATTAATCGGACAGGTAAAAACTGTCAATCATTATTTCTACATAGAAAGAAAACTCCAAACGAATATCCGAAAAAGGTACGTACTGTTTCAAATGTTTATAAATCAAATCGCTGGTAACAAGAGAAAATCCGCCAACACAGAAATCAATTACAAAGTCTTTAGATACATCTGTAGCAACAATAAATAAAATAATAAACCAATATTAACAACTTAAAAAAGCTAAAATACATAATGTTCACCAGCTTTTGTCGAAACATGTGGCTCAACGCAAAGCATTCTGTAGAATCCTGAATGAAAACCATTTAGCAGGAGATAAATGGAAATACATTGTGACCCTTGATAAAGCATGGGTTTACCTAAATGAATGCAACAAGAAAAGGTCTATTTATTATAGAAAACGAGGAGAAAGAAATATACAAACTTAAAATCAATGTTAAGAAAGTTTTAGAAGGGGGCTTATGATTATCGAATTTTACTCCTACATTAGGAAATTAAAAATAAGAAGAGTAGAAAAAATGTGAAAATTAACTCATCGTATTATCAGGAGAAAGTTTTATGCCTAATGTTTACAGAAGAAATTCTATTTCTTTCAAAAAGTGAAACAAACAAAAGTGAAACATGACTTTCAAAAAGTGAAAACTTCATCAAGACAAAGCTACAAGTCATACTTCGAAAACTACCACTGCATTTCTTGAAAAAAAGAAGACTAATACAGATATTGCATATATACCTTTTCAACATATTCCTGCGAAGTCCCATGACATTTCACCTACGAACTATTGTGTCTTTGTTCTATTAAAAAGAGATTTTTCTAAAGGCAAACCTTCCACAATAGATGGACTCTGGAAAGTAGTGGAAGAGGAACGGAAAGCAATATCGCTGGAAATTTTACGAAAAGTTCTTCTATCATGGAAATCATGATGCAGACTTATAATTAAAAAAAAAGCTATTAGATCGAATATTTAAAAAATAGTCATTACATTTGAAACATTAATTAAATAGCCTCGAAATCGTTCTAAAAATGTCTTATTACCCTCTGCACATTTAACTAAATGCATTTTTAAAATTACAAAGGGGGTTTTAGTTTTTAAATAACTGTTATATTATTAAATAACATAACAGTTTAATCATAGGTTAAAAGAAATGTTATAATTAAAATATTACTTTTATTTTTAAATGTATTTAAATGAAACATTGTCTAATTATCTAAGTTCAATTTGAGAAGGAAAAACATCAAGCAACTCTTTTCAAAATATAAGTGCTTTTATGATTAAAAAAGTGTGATTATTTTATGGTAAACCATCGTAATAATGTTTAAATCATAAATTATTAATAAGATCAATATTTTAATACAAAAGCAGCAGCGGGAAGGAAAGGTCATTTACAGAAGTGAAAAAGTTTTGATTTTTTTTTTTGGTAACCAAGGAACGAAATAACAAATTACAGCTATTGATTAATTTATTGAAAAATAATAGAAACATAAATCATCATAATATATGCGAAAACGTGTCATATTGTAAAAGCGTACTTCATTATGTGAATGAAAATTTAACCAATCTTAGCTATTGTAATTTATACAGAGTTCAAAAACATTTTTTTCGTGGTATTTTTATATTACTACAATACACGTTTATGCACACATTACTACAAGGTTTATTTAAAAACTAAAATGCACTTTAAGCGAATAAACATCTAGGATTTTGTGCCACAATATGATGATGCAGGTCAAAATTTCAATTGAATATTTAACATTAATAAATCATTTGGTAATCTTAGAATTTTTGAAACAATATAAAGTATTTTAAAATAAATTTTACTTATGTATTCTCACGAAAATAACGAGAGTAATCCAATAAATATGACTTTTTGTATACGTTAATAGTATTTTGTTTTTATACTTATTTGAAAAATTGATAAAAACTTGAAGTAAGAAAATAAGAAACAAAGGGTGCTTTATTTACTGTTATTTTTTTTATAAACTATAGCAAGAGTTTTAAATTATCAATTGACGTAGAAATATCAGAAGATAAAGTTTTTACATATTCAAAACCTTATTAATGAGATACAAGTATGAAGATTTCTGCTCAGTTTTGTAATTTAAATAAAAAATTCATTACTAAATTATTTGTTGTTTCTCAGTATTTATAACGTAATAAAATGACAAAGTATTGTTATATCACTCAAACAGTTAATGAACTTGTATAATTTTTAAAGAATTATTTGTTAAAATATTTTATTAGTTACGGTAAGATTTGCGTTAAAAAAATAATTATTATACTTTTTAACAAGTACAACTTTTGAATTCTTAGCTCTCTTCTAAAAAAGTTTTCTTAGCTAAGCTCACGATGTAAGATTTTTCAAGCATTTGTTACCGAGATATTAAGCCATATATTATGGCGATTAAGTGTTTACTTAAGAATAATTATAAAAGAGAGAACTGAAGAATTTTTCTTATAATATATTTATAAATTGATAGTTATTATTAAATTTCATATATATATAGAATAGTTCATACATATATCGAATTATTTAGTCTAGCAAATAATTCTCACTTATATAGCATATGATTGTTTCAATTGTTAACATCTGCTGCCACATCTGTTATTTGTAATCATTAAATAAAAGTCAGACCGCAGCATCAATTTCTGATTGCCCAAAGGAAACCACATGAATTTCATAACGCGTAGGGTGAACATAAGTAAAGGGCATTGTCGCGTGACCAACGCCGTTACTATTAAAATGTCTGCTTTTGTTTATATATAGGGAGAGGGGTGCTCGGCCTTGGGTTGGTGGTAGGGTCACGCGACAATGAATTTGTGGTTGTCGTCTGCAGCTGGAAAGCGAGTTTCATTCAAATCTAGGTATTAATTAACCAACAAATGAAACCATGCCGGAGGGGAAATTTTTTCCGAAAAACGGTAGTATTTTGACTTTAAATACACATTGGGTTACGTTGCTTTGAAAATAAAGCTCTGAAGTTTAAGCAGTTCATGGGAAATAATGATCAGGAAAGTTAGCTAAGAAGGTACGCTCACTTTATTGCATTTTTTGTTACATTTGTTTAATTTTGAGTAGAGAACTAATTTTTTTTGCAACTTACAGAGTTATCACATTTAGCAGTGAATTGTTTGTAATACTAATATTTTTTATAGTTTGATTCCTAATAAAAAAAACATAAATTAAAAAGAAGAATGGTTTTGAGATATCAAGAGGGATTATATCAATTTCAACGATCGAAGTTATTATCATCAAATTATGTGTTAGTTGTTAATTTTACCGTTTTACTTTTAATAATTTTAGAGTGTGTTTCAACTTTTATTTGATTTATTTATACATTAGAAAATAAATTTTGGAATAAAGTGTAGTATAAAAAGATATATGTGCAAAAATAGGTTTTATAAAAAATTAAGAATTGGTAGGCCAAATGAGTTAATATGAAGACATTTTTTTAACTTTTAAGAAGACATTTTTTTAACATATGTTTTTCTCTTAAAAATATGTTTAGTTCATATATTTTAAATGGTTAAACTATATAATTTAAATAATTATGCATTGAACAATTTTAAAGCTTTATTTGTCATGATGATGGCATGATCGGAGTATGTTTTATGTATATTTATAATTTTATTATTGTATAACTTGTGCATTACACGCATTTAAAAGTTGAGATTTAACAAAAAATTTCTGTTTAAATTCCCTAATATTTTGCGTTAATAAATGTACTTAAAAATTATTTTGTAAAAGAAAATTAAAAAAAAAAAGAATTAAATAAAAATAGTTGTAAAGAAAGGTAAATATGAAATATTAATCTTGCACGCACGTATAAGTTCCTTGAAAAAGTAACAAATAAACCTAACATCGCATAAACTGTTTTGGGTGTTTTAGGTAACAATTTTAAATTGGAAAAAGGGTGAAACATCTTTCAAATTGAAATAATAAGAAACAGAAAGTTAAGCATAAATAAAACTAAATTTTATTTATGCTTAATTAGCTTATATTAGTATAAAGTAATTAGCTTATATTTATTTAAAAACGTGTAAAAAATATTTGCCTTTTAAAGATTGATTTAATTTAAGTATGCCTTAATTACATATATAAATTTATAAATTCTAAATTATTCGAATTGTTAAATTTTAATTTAAGTTTTGAAAAATAAAAATAAAATTCAAGAACTTTGAGATATATTTCAATTTAACGTTTTTTTCCTCTTATACACTAAATTAGATACTTATTATAATTCATTTTCAATTTACACTCCTTTTTCTTAAGGACCTGCATCTGTTTTTAAAACAGCTCAAAAAGTAAGCTCGTTTAAATTATATAAATTAGTTTCATAACTTGAAATATTTTATTATATTAAGAGATTCATTATATATATCACGTAAGAAACTATAAAGTTATGATAAATTTTATCGGTTATCTTATGAATATATAATAAATCTTACCGGTCATCTTATCGATATGTAATAAATCTTATCGGTTGTAGCTTAACAATATAATGTGGGAGCATTTTGCATTGATCAATGTAAAGCAATTGTTGTATAGTTGGTTTGCATGACATGGTATAAACAAAACTACAAATGAACCATCTAGGAGAGCATGGCAGGTTTTTATCACACACCAATAAAAATTTGTAATACGATCATAAATACAAGTATACAATAATTTATTTGATAAATGATACATGGGTTTAAGCAAGTTTTATTTTTGATGAAATATATTATTTTTATTATTTATTTATTTATTTTTCATTTTATATTTTGAAATATCTGTTCTAAAAGTTGCTATTAAATTTAAACTTTATTTACCATTGCCATAAACATCTATATAAATAAAACATTTTGAATTTAATGCAGAGGATAGGAAAAATACATTTTTATATTTTTTATTAGTTAAATATATAAAGTACTTTTAAACGAAAGTTACTTCTTTTCATAATAAGAATATTTTATTCATTTGGAAAGTTTTTGTTACATTTTCTTACACAGAACAAACATAAATGAATATAAAAATATTTTTTGAAAAATTTAAATGTTTCATTGTTATCTGGAAATTAAAATCGTGAATGTTTTCTAAATATATATTTATTTCTGTAAAATACATAAAAAAAATATATATTTATAATATGACGATTACAAATTAAATTACCATAAAAGTTTATATAAATTTTGGAAATTTTCTATTTGGGAATTTCTGTCAAATTTTTAAAAAATAATTTTATTTTGAAATTTGCATAGAATGAACGTTTTTCTAGCTTTTCTTGTTTTTAGAAATGCTTGCTCGATCGTTTCAGTAATCGTTTTGTTGCTTCAATGGGAATGAATTTTTCTTTTATGGACTGACTAACTTATAGTTGAAATGAAGAAGAAGACTTTCCATTATCTGCTCTAAAAGGTCATTCCCTACTGCTATGGTAGGCGGAGAAATAGGGCATTTTTAAAATATTCATACTGAAGGTCAGAGGTGGTTAACGAAAGTAGACATGACCCATTTTCTCTCATGTATAAGCCCCAGCACCGTAGATCACGTCTGCAGATAGGTAAAATTAGCTGGCGACTTAATGAGAAAATTAATACTTAACACTCCAAAAATTTCGCTTTGTTGTAGCTCTTTTCATATTCCTGCTATATTCAGTAATTTTCTTTTTGTCCATTCACTAAATAATGAGAATAAAACAAGATTCGTTAACTAAGTTATAAATTTAAATTAACCTTAGATCAATATTAAAATATCGATAAATATATACTGCAAATTTTGAGCAACCTTTGTTTTCTTTTTTATTCATTCATTAACATTACATTTATGAAATTTATTATTTCATACATGTTTTATTAAATGCTTCAGGTACATAAAAAATAATTATTTAACTATTCAAAAAATATCTTCGCAGATATGAATTTTGTACATATATAGCCCCGATTATTATTTCCTAAATTTTGAAAAACAATTACACTTTCTTTTTACTATAAAGTCTTACTATACACCAGCATTTTTTTCATATGTAATTAGACTACTAGGCAATTAAAGTATTTCATAATAATGTGTAATTACATGTTACTTAAAATGTGTTTGTTACTTAAAAATATTTAATATCAATTATATATTTTTGTCATGTTATGTATACCAATATTAAGTTTTTTTCTTGAACTCATGAATGTAAAGAAAATTTTAATGGTTTTCGTTTTGCTTATTTTGATGATATGAATCGTATTAATCGCATTCGATAAAACACAAATTTCATTATATTAAAAGATAAATAACATCTTCATGAGAGGAATTATAATTTAATTTTAAATAAATTGCTTTTGTGTAAGTATTAAAATATGATTGTAAAACTAAAAATTAAAATTTCATAAGAATTTCTTAAAATTTTATGAAGAAAACAATGTGAATAGTCAAAATACATTTTTTTTTAAATAGGGAGGCTAGATGGATCCTTTAACGTCAAATACCGGTATTCATGCATATATATATAGTAATTTATAAAATATTCTAGATTTAAAGCTGAAATATTTATAGGAATTTTAAGAAAACTTTTTTTATGAAATAATGAACTTAAATTTCAATTATGAATATAACGAAATTATTGTTGGTTTTTCATGAAACAGAAATTTTTAATTTAAATAGGAATCAAAAATGCATATATTTGCTAAAACATTGTCAGAAGTGAAATTAATTAAAATTTTTGAAGTGGAAAGTTCCCAAAAGCATTAAATAAATACTTTGAAAATTATTATAATATTCTCAGCTATGTGCAAATAAAATGTGATGAAAATGAACAATTTTTTTAGAGCAAATCCTGAAAGAATAATGAATCATCCATCTTATACGTTCACATAAGTTAACCTATAATTTTAGAAACTAGCTGTCAACGCTGAGCAGAAATAGCTACAAAAATAGTTTGAGTTGGGTTGTTTCGCTGATAACTCCAGCTAATTTAAAATAACTCATGCTTTTCTAACATGAACTGTTCTAAATCAGAGTAATGGTTATCATGGCATTGTCATTTGCATGTAGAATGCTTTACGGAAATAATTTGCCCAATAATTTAATGTGCGAATCGATTTTCAAACCAATTGTTATACTTCCTGGAAAAAAATACGATATCTAACTAAAATATAGGTAAAAATAGATACATTCATTTGGTTTGTTAAAATATCTAGCACAGATTTATATTTTTGAAGTGTGTTTTCAATTTTAAAACTCCTAACTATGATTTTCAATTTTTGGATTTAATTTATAAATTCATTAAAAAAATTAATTTTTATTTTTAATAAATACGTATCGTGCTATTAAAATCACTATACCATTCAGGTGACATACAATAAATGTCAAATTTATATGATAAGTACTACATCCCGAGAAATAAAAATAAGCATCATTTTAGAATATACGCATGAAATCTGTAATATGAGTATAAAGGCATAGTGAGAAAAATTTCACAATGGCCTTATAATTCTTAAATAAAGTTTAAATGCTTATTGTTTGAGTAAGAATCATATTATATTTTATCTAAATATCAGAAATTCCTTTTAGCATGCGTCAGAGTTCAATGAGAAGAATCAGGTTATCAGCTTTGTAGCTCATGTATAAAAAATATTGCTGATCGTATTGGTAAGGCGTCCATTACTCTCTGCCAATTATGGAGTCAAAGAATTTTGGAATGTTATGATGTATATCATGCAGAGTTTCAGGGTCTTAAAACTTTTTAAGCCTTTATTCTCTTAATGTATCATTAATTCAGTCTTACAAGATTGAATAGTCTATTAAAGTATCTCAAAAGATTTGTTTGATGTACAGAACTATAAATGCACATCTCGAAGTATGATTCTGTTGGATTCGAAAAAATAGATTCGGATGCAGCATCATTAATTTCTTCTGAAAATTTCTTGAAATTATACATGAGTATGTTCTTCATAATTTTCATGCAAAATTATGATGAACATTATCATGCATAATTTCATAAAAATAACAAAAATTACCTGTTTACACTCAGCATCGTTACTGTATCACATTAAATATGGATAGGAATCATCTATTGTTTACATGATTGTGATATAGATTGTTACCGGAATTTTATAGCTCCTGAGTCCTATTTCCGAGACCATTATGAGATATCTTTTAACAAGGTAAAAAATATAAAAGACCTGCACGATCTATGCTGCACGCGTTGTTCTGATTTTTCTTGATTCACAAGCTTCTACCATCTTACGATTAGCAGTTTTTCATAGAAGTATGTATGTATTTTTTAGGCTTTCAAGAGTATAGGCCCACCACAATTATGAATAAATATATACTGAGGAAAGTTGAAGCCAAATGAAATACCAATACCTGCCATATAATCTCAGTTTGACTCTTTTGAACCACTATTTTGCAATAGCTTTTATTGATAGAAGAGATCTCATTGTATCTCTCGAATTATACGCACTTTCTCAACTCTACTCCACCTTCAAATGTAATTATTAACATACAATAAATGCAGTACTATAAACTATTACATTTTAATTATTAAAAATTTTAAACTCCATAAAACTCTAAAAAGTTTAGTAGTTTTAGAACATATTTATTTATAATCTTACATATAAAACGTTTAGTATATTTTATCGACTATGCTCTAAAAGAATAACGTCATCGTTGTAACTAAGATAACCAAAGTGAACAAAATGCTTCAGATAAATTGAAATTTTAATTTTTGAAAGCAGGTGATTTATTTAAAATTCAATTAAAATTGTATTAAGCACACATTTCTTTTAAAATTAAAAAAAAATCTACTGAGCAATTTCACTATTCTTTCATAGATTGCATAAAAGACTATATAGTTTTGTTTTTAAATAGATCTATTCAAAGCTATATAATGCGTTTCTGTTGTGCCACATTAATTCGATCGAACAAAATAAATAAAATAAAATTACATTTCTAGCTGAAACTGTCAATGTAATTCTAAGTTGCATTAGTTATAATGCATAGAATGGTAAATAATGTGGAAGATCTCTGTGGGAAGAATACCAATTATTTCTTCTGAGTATTTTTCCAATGACGTGGTGATCAACCCCAAGTTGCGTGCCGTTTTGAACTACTGCAAGATCGATACCCTTTATACATTCTACTCGCGACGTTCATGATTTACTTAAAAGAAATAAGAACATCTCTTTTCCGGTTTCTGAATTGTTCTTGTTAGAAGAAACCATAATAGATATGATTCCCTGGAAAATCCAAAGATCGTTTCTTTTAATACATTGACATCTTAGAAGAATTAAGTGCAATCTATCATCTTAAGTAAATGGCACTCACCTTAGCAATTTCATAAAATATTACTCAGTAGAAGCTTGTATGATGACAGTTTGTTAATATTTTATAGCTCAAAGTTCGAAATGATTTCAAAGTAACAAAGTGACAAAATAAAAGTTATTTATTGTAAATATTCACGTTAGACAAAGCATTTTTGAAGTTAATCAGAAGTTAGTAATTTCGAAATTAATATTATTCCTATATTTAGCCTTAATTGAAAGTTTAAATTTTATGCATTGATTTATTCCAATGAGTATAAATCATTCATATTATACATATATTCTTGATATATCAAACTATTTGTTTACCAGCATTTTCCATTTCAATAAGGTACTTTTTAAAAAGAATTACACATAACAACTTTTTTAAATCTTTAAAATTTGAGCTTGATCCCTGTCATAAAACTGCAACGCAATATGTTTGAGTATTTCATACCGCAGAAAATTAACAGCGTACTGTATTACTCTAATTAGAGACAAATATAAGTCATAAAATTCAATTTATCAAAATGAATATGCCCCTTTTATATAAATTGTAATTTTTCTTTCCGTCAGCCTATTGATGAATTCTTTTATTCATTATTGAACATAATTATTCATTATTTTTAATCTAAAATAATGTTAATCTAAAGTAATTTTAAACTCTAAAATTGTTTTTAATCTAAATACAGAATTCAAAAACATAATGAAACTTATATTTTATTTTACTGTTGATAATCTTTCTCTTCAAAGTTTTGAAAATGATTGAAGAAGAATTTACTTACTATTACATTTATAGACTAATGAATGTGTCATGAATCTGTTGCATACATTTATAATCTTTCATTTTTTAAAGAAGATATTTAAATGTAAATGCATCTTTAATATCTAAGTATCTTTCTTAAAGTATTTCATTAAATCTTTTATAAAGTATTGCTGTTAACCAAGCTTTAGCAGTTCTGAAATTTTCTCAGTAGTGCTCTACATGTCTCAGCCAGGCAAATTATATTTAGTATTTGCAGAAATCCATACAGAATCTCAGATTTCTAGGTGGACATTGCACTTCATAGGAACATTTAAAAAGTCCAGATTATCAAGTATTTTAAGATATATTTCCATCATTTACTTAGGCAATACGATGGAAAACATCCAGACATGACACATATGCTTTTTACAAAAGATGCTTCCAAATATTGGTCATATAGTTTACTTAATATTCTTCTCAAAGTTTTTGCTTCTACTTATTTATGGAAAATATACTGTATAATGCTTAAAACTAGTTTTGAATACATATTGGGAACAAGTATATATTCAAACCAAATGTCTTCTTGAGCAAATGTAAGCGTGAAATTCTGAACTTTGCAAAGTTCTTCAGAGATTTTTGAAAAAATAATTTTTGTAAGTATTATTATTATTTGCACTACATAAACCGAGTATGATTTTTGGTTATACTGCTTAGAATTCATCAATCGAAGCCATAGATCAAGTTTTGTATCGATTGTCAATTGGTTTTTGTTTTATTTATCTCATTTCAATTGTGGGTGAATAATTTTATGTTTTTGCTAAGCTTATTTTAGATATAATTGTTTTAATAAATGTAATTGAGAGAGATGTACATCTACTTTATATATTATAATACTTATACTTGTACATACTATTATATATTTATACCATATATTTATTATATATTTATGTATAATATTTGATATAAATGTATGTTATAATGCTAATACTATTTGATAATACTGTTTGCCATAAAATTTTACACAGATTATAATTAAATAATTCTGGAGGGAAACTTAAAAAAGGGACTGTATTTATGTGTAAAGGAACCATTTTCTTTCTAATTCTGAATGTTGAAATTTTCTTGCTGGCTTTAATAAATTAAATTCGATCTATTTTTTAATATTGATGGATAAATTTATACTAATTAATTTTTTTTTTGCTTTTGTGAATAACATGCAAAAATATTTTCTGACATATAGTTTTCATTTAGTTTATTTAATTCATCTTTTTTATAGAATACTTTTGTATCTTTATTTAAATAAATCATGAATTTTATGATCTTATGAGCAATATATGGTTATAATTGCTAGGTGTATGTGTTTTATTTAAATGCATTAAATATATCTTTTATCCTCATCATTATGTATGCAAATGAAACATATTTTTAAAAAGTGACAGTTCAAAGAGTGGAAGCTTTAAACTAATGTTTAAAATACAAGGATTGTTTTTAAATTTATAGTAAAACATTAAAAAAGGAAAAACAAAAATTATCATAATTTTTTATATATTTTCATATTTAATTATTCCAAATAGAAATGAAATTTTTTGTTATTCCGAGTAAGATTATTTCCTTATATGTCTTTGGTGAGAATCTATTACATACTTGGTAATTCTATAAATAAAATTTTCAATTTTGAGAATTAAAATTTATAATAGATGAGCTATTTGCTTACTTTTATTATAAAAACAAATCGTAAATTTTTTTTCGTTAATAAAATTTCAAAATATGCAAAATGATTTTAAATTAAAGAAGTTTTTTTGGTTATATTTTACTTTATGAATTTAATAAAGGTCAACAGAAAATGCTCAATAAATTGGCTAATAGTTTTATAGATTCAACCTACCAAATCACCGAATATTACTTATTCTATTTTACTTAGGTTATATTTCCAGGCACGAGATGATAAACAATATTTAAAAAATTATGTACTTAATCAAAAAACTTTTTTTATATAATAATATAACTATCACACACACATTTTATTGTTTTATTAAATTCCTATTTTAAGTTAATAAGTTAAGTTTTAAGAGATACATGTAAAAGATGAAACAACATCTATCAAATAATAAATACTCATTTGCATTTGTACAATAATAATGAGTAAATTTTGAATGAAATATTTGATGAAGTAACTCCCGAACTTTAGCTTACTTAACTCGAGTCTATTTTCCTTGACTTCAAAAGATTTGTGTCAAAACAAAGAGATTCTAATAAAAATAGAAAGAGTAAGAGATCTAAAATTGATAAATATTGGAAATAGAGAGTAACAAGCCACAAACGATGATATATTTAAATGAACTTTTTTTTACAAAAAATGAATTTAAAGATTTAGAAATTTTATACATTCTAATAATGAAAGTCATTTCTTTTAATATTTAATAGTAAACTTGTTTTTGTTTTAGAACCTTTTTCTAAAAAAATGTTTGTAAAATATATGCATTAGTTGAAAGATTTCTTCAACTAGATGTAATATTGTTAACCATCAGTCTTGAGTGACTAGCAATTGATTTTTTCTCGCTGTGTAAAGTTACTTGGAAATCTTTTATACGCGGAAGCAGGTGCTTATGAGACACAGAAAGTGTGTTAATAGTTGTGATTTCTAGTCACGAACTTATTGACACGTGGTCGTGGTCACTTGAATTCTTGCATGCAAACACCGACACACTTTTAGGTCTCCTCGTATGTCTTTCATGGTAAGAACTACTTGAAGAAGGAGTTCAGTTTCTGAAAAAACTAGAATAAGTCAAGATGAAATGGTAATCGAATTTTAACGACGAAGTTATATTATAAAATTTGTTTTTAAGGTATTATTTATTTAAAATATATTTGCTCGTTAATTTTAAATAAAAAGCCAATAAAAGTTTATGTGAAATAAGTAAATGACAATATTTAAAATGGAATAATATAGTTGAATAATTATATTTAAAAATGTTTTTTTAATAAATATAGTTGAGTAAGAAAAAATACATTAATAAATAATTCTCAAATAAAAAGTTAAATAAAAATGTTTTTAAAACAAACTGTTTAGTTGAATAGTTTATTGCTTAAAATAAATATATTGTAAGACCAAGAAAATAATTAGTTTGAAATATTCGTAAATTAATTTAATCTTGTGTTTGTTATCTTTTGATTGAAGAAAAAAGTAAGCCCTTGAAATTTAATTATTGAAAGCAGAAATTCTTCCAGTTAAGATATTTTTTCAAAATGAATTTATATTATATGCTGAGATAACATGAATTAAATTATTTTTCAAATACAGGGTAAAATAATTTAATTGATGTTGTTGTCGTGTGCCAGCCAGGCTGGCAATATGGGGTGCGCTGCTCCACTTTTCCAACTGAACCATGTTTGCTGTGGAGTCCGACTTCCTCAGTACACACATGCCATAGGTACCCGTTTATAGGGTAGTCAACCATTCACACACACACACAAAGAAAGGACAAAGACGAGAAAGAGAGAGAGAGAGAGAAAGTACATCCATGCCCGAAACAGGATTCGAACTAAGGTCCCACCCATCTGTAGTCAGGTACGCTAACCAGGTTGGGTGGCAATTTAATTGATAAAGAGTCTAATAGAACCTATTATGTTTATCTAATTTTTATCAAATTTGGTTTATTGATATATAGATCTTAAGGGAATGTGATTTCTGCAATGAAGAAGAATTAAAAACTTCCTAAAACTCCTTGTGCAAATTAGCAAAACCTGTAAAGAGAATCATAATCAGAACCAGATTATCATTTTTCTCAAATTGTCATTGACCATCATACATTTGCAGAAGAAAAATCAAGCTTTATAAGTAAAAATGTTTTACCAGAACGGCAAAAATAGCTTTGGTGCTATGGATGAATATAGCTATTTCAAAGGACTATGAAAATCGCCTACGTTGATGAATGGTGAGGAAGATGAAAGTGAAATTTGAAAAGATGTAGACGTTGGCTGTGTTGCCAAGAAGAAAAAGGCCGGTAATGCTAATGGTTGAGTGTAAAAATCGAAAAAGTAAAGGATACACAATTGTTGACGATGTCTCTGGAAAATTCTGTGGTCAGATGTGAGGCACTTTGCTTTTGATGGAGCTGTGAATAACCGAATAGCCGTAATGGTGTGTTTCAATAACCAAATGTTTTGCACCATCAAATAGTGTATTGTGATTACATGGTGTAATCACGTAATCAGAGTACACTATTTGATTGTTGATTTTATTTTTTGACCTTTTTTCTCTGAAACTTTCGATTTATAATATCTGGAAATATTCTGAGTCACAAGTGCATGCGAAAGTTAACACCTTCGAAAGTACACCCTTCATCTATCTATAGGAAAAATTTGCAGACTTCAGTCTTCATTAAAGACGAAGCTACTCCTTACACTTGGCGCCAAATGTTGGGAATTACTTCATCATGTAAATGCTTTGTGTTAATTTTAGTAAGACTTATGTAGTATCTAGAGTTTTTACGAATGCCTGAATGAATTTTTACGAAATTGTAATGTTAACACAAAACACTATTGGAGCTTACACTAATTGCATAATCCAATTTTTTAAAATTAACTTCTGATTTAATTGTGTAATATAATTAGCTTTATAATTGCACGTTCTCTACAATAGGGGAAACAGTTTTATTTTAATATCATACACAATACATAAATTCATAGTAAACAACTATTTTTATGATTTCAGCTCATTAATGTATTTAAAATATTCCAAGACCATTAAAATGTAAAAAATGAAAATAAATATAAGATTATAAATCTACAAACGCTTAAAACTAAAAGTGATTTACAAATGGTAATATTTTCGCTCATTTATGGCATGTATTTCGGGTCATAAATGTTAAAAAATACACTGGTATTGACGAAAAATATTGAAGATAAGCAAAATGAATATGATTTAAGTTATAACTATTTTAAATTATTTTTTGGAAATTAAAATATATCATAGATTTCAAACACTATATTTAATTCTTTTCATTTTATACATATTCTTTATTTAGTAAATGATACATTTTCACAAAAATATATTTGTTAAAAATTAATATACTGTATCCAAAGTAATTGCTTGCTCATGAAGTTTGGGCTATACTAAGAAGATAAAATTTATTATTTTATCTTTGTCAAATAAATTAATTATTTATAACAAAGAAGTTTTTTAAAGTAATTTCTTTGGACTTCATTTATAGTAAATGAATCTGCTTATTTTGTTCTCCAAACTATTCATAAAGCAAAATTGTTCAGAATAAACAATTACGAATAATTCTATATTATTTCGATTGTACAAAAATACACAGAGAGAGTTAGATAACCGTTTTTTAATACATCAGATTAACTAAGAAAGGTTAACTTTATACATTACTACATAGGTTTGTTTTAAAAATTATGTAATTATTTTGTATTTCTAAAAATATATATGTATATATATAATGATATGTTTGTGCATGAATCTATTTTTTTAATGGTATGTGATGAAATAAGATTACTATATCTGAAGCGATTAGAAAAAAATATATTTAATTTATATATTTACTTAGCTTTATGATTTTCTTTTTATTAAATGAGAAAATATGCATTTTTTGGAGTGAAATAATAGATATTCATCTTATCATTATATAACAAAAAAAAAAAAAATGGATGTTAGAAAATAGATTTTTTCTATTTGTCTTTCATTGTAGAAGCGTCTAAGATTTTTGCATTTTAATTATAACCTATGAATTCATTCTTATTAGATAAAATGTTTAAAGAGAAGCAATGAGAAACGGGTGGCATTAAATGTTTGTTCGATAAGTTTGTATTATTTGTTTGTATATAATTAAAGTTTAAAATAGTCAACTAAACTTTTGGTGCCAAATGTTAAAAATATATGATGGATTTTTTCAAACAATAACAAACAAATAAAGAATTTATATTTCACTATATCCTTGAAAGAGTTTATTCTTCCTATTATAACCAAATATGCTTCGTTACCAAAACAGAGTTTCTTCTCAAAGACATTCCTTTCACGACATAGAGACTTTTCCAACTTGTCTTATCGTATTATCCTAAGTTCAAGTGGGGGTAGTAGGCAGATCCCATCAGAGTAACAAATTCAAGTACTATTGGTTGACAGAAAATATTAAAATGATACTAATTATTTCTTCATTATACGTATTGGGAGCTCGAGGTTGAGTAAACTAGATTGATAGAGAATTCGATCATGTTTAATATTTTTAAACATAATTAGAGTCCATAATTTAAAAAAAAATCTATATGCGTCAACTATACACAATAATCTAAAATAAATAGAAATTTTTCACGTCATTGTTGTAACTTAGTGGAAGTAATATCAGCCCAAATCTAAACTCCGTTATGATTTAGATTTGCGAGGAATTTCAAGTTTATGGGATTTAACCAGTTATATTCTTGGTCCCTCTGCATCAACGTTTACTTAAGAGTGTATGCCATAAGTTTTCTTCTCTGTATTTGTGAAATTTTTATCTTTTTTAGAGTTAATCAGTCGTAAGTTAAGTAAATTTAAGCAGGAAGAACTGTTGATATAAGACTAGAATTTTATAGGATAAAGTATGAAAAAGTATTGCTTCTGCAGAATTTTGAAATCATTTTATGTTTAGTACAATACTAATAAGTTTATATACGAGTATTTTCAATATTATTTGGAGATTTTGATAGTGATTGTTATTATAGGAATTATAAGTTTAATTGAATTAATTTAGATTCCTGATTAATTTTAATTTTTCTAATTTTATTTAAGTATCTTATCAACAAAAGCATCGAAATGCTAATCACTTTAATATGTTATTTTGTCATACTTGGATAATTATAAATGTGTAAACTTTGTACTATAAGAATTAACGTAAATATATAACCTTTGCATCCCAATCTATTTAAAAGAATTATATGTTCTTATCTTAAGAAATAATGAGTCTTTTAGATTTTTTCTTTAATCTTTTTTGGAGCATAAGATGTTACGTGTTTGGTTCACTTAGTGAAACTGGACACAGGTGGGATTTTCCTGTCACATAGGTATCACGTAATGGTGTTCCTTTTCCTTCCGGTCCACTTCCCCACTAGCGGATGTAAGTAAACTCCATAGGGGGTCGGTCGATCGATGGTCACATTGGGTGTGTCCAGTAGGTCAAAAGGTGGACGCCCTCTGGCTAGAAGAAGGAAGTGATTTTCATAAAAGGAATCGCTCCGATGATCCTTTAAATCGTTTATCATGTGTTTTTCAATCTACACTCCCTCATTTTGATAACAATCTCAGGGATTTAGTCACAGGGTAGAATTTTTGTCAGAGGCAAAGTGATGTTAGTCTGTTGTGGGGAAAATACCGGAAATGTTTAATTTCAAAATAAGGATTTTTATATCTTTAAATTATGGAAGGATTTTGAAATTCTTATTCTTCTACTACACGGAAAAAATAGCGATAAAAAAAGATAAGAATATGCTTTTTTTAATTAACTGATTTTTTAAATAGCGGTCAATAAGAGAAAAAATGTTAATATCATATTATTTATTCATCAAAATTTTATTAAAAATAATAGAAAATTTTATGCAATCTTAAAGGGTTTTAGAGTAATTTCCTCATATTGATTTTGAATAAGGCACTGTGTTTGTACGACTAGTTACAATTTATTCCAATAAAGTGAAAATTTATTTTCGATAGTAATATATGCGCTCAGTACTTATATTTAACAAGTCTCAAATCTAAATGAAAAAAAATTGAAATCATTTTAAATAAATCTTTAATTCTAAAAACTAATTGTAAATATGAAGTAAAATCAGCGCAAATCACTCATATATGAGCAAATTATAAGTTAAAAATAAAATTTAAGATGTCAATAAAAATATATTTAATCAAAAATTCCCAATGATTAAGAGGAACCATGGTAAATCATTTCACTCAGTAATTGTCACAGATGCCTTTGAATCTTTAAGTACTTAAATTTAATCATCTACAATTCCTGGCTTTGTTTTATATTTTCAACCCGGTAAAATCTTCAAATATATTGGAATTAAACTTCATCATTCTTCACAACATTTTCTAGCTTCCTAATGAAATTTTCTATTACGTGAACATTTATTTGAAATATCGAGAAAATTATTTCCATGACTCTCGGACTGTATTCTTTGTAAATAAATGCAACATTTCTCTTAAAAACCTTATTAATAGTAATTACTACATTTATTGTAAATAAATAAAAAGAACTGCTGCGTGTATTTGTCTTGTTATCCCTGTGAATTAATAAATTTCTACCAAGATAATAAGTAATATTTAGAACATTATAAATTGAACATTGATGACTACAAGAACTTTCAGAAAACTGTTGAAACATATTGATATTTTTCTTTAAGTTTCATAGAATAATGAAGTTATAGGGAAGGAAAATGATTCCAAATAAGTGGACATAAACATTAAATTAAACAAGATACATTAATGACTATAAATAGTATTCACAAATGAATTCAATATATTCATTTCTGAAACTTTAGTCAATGCTTCAAAAGCAACACAGTTTTGAAATCAAATGTCTTATTATACAGTAAAAACTTTTAAATTTCTTGGTTAAATTTTATTTTGTTGAGTTTTATGATCATTTATATTAAAAATAACTGTAAGTATTTATATATAAATATAATTTGTAATTATAATTGAATTTGTGCTAAAAAACTACTAATTCATTTAATGAACTCCTATGCTCCTGAAGTGTAAAAAACCATATTTAAAAAGAACTTATGGACTGTTTTTTTATGCTCTAAATATATGTTAACGAAAGAGACATTTTGGTAAAAAAAAAAAAAGGAATGGGAAACACGTGGTATAAATAGTTAGCATATTAGACTTAGTTGAAAAATTTTTCCTTCCTGAATTATAAATGGTTGTTATAATTTAGATTCAGAATTAAATTATAGTTTCTCATTGAATTAATCCTATTAAGCAAAAGTAAGGCATTTAGCGACATTTTTACATTTTTGAATAACAATATAAATGGAAAAACAATAACAATATTAAAGTTAAATTTCAATAAAATAACGATCTGAATTTACAATATTATTTGTCAACACTGTTAAACTTGAATTAAATTATTTCTAAATCTTTAAATTAAGAAAGAATTAGAAAAAGTGTTTGATTTCTCTGACATTTTATATTGATTATTGGATTTAGTAAGACAAATTTTATTTTCTAAAAGTTTTCTTACACAATATTGACATTTTTAAAGATTCAGTTGTAGCATTAGAATGATTATGTTTGTGATAGATACTTTAAAAATATTACAGGAATTTTACATCAAAAGAAAATGTTATGATTTTGTAATTGAGAAAAAAAGAAAGTTATGGAGTTCAATATCAGAAAAACAAAAACAAATATATATGCGTTATAGTTTTATTAACATATTTTTATTTTTGATTTGGAAATTATTATTTTTTTTTAAAGAAATATCAATTTGCAGAATTAAGATGTTTTTCAGTCTAATTTTCATCCGCAAACAATTTTAATTATAATATTTCCTAAAAGATATATTCTGAGATATTGCTTAGATTTTTTTTATAAAACTTGAATCTCATAAAACATGTTTTGTTAATTCATAAGTCATTACTCAAACAAAATAAGCTTTGCTAAAATGTACTAAAATGCTAAGATCATAATTTATAATTTCAAATGAGCAATAAAATCTTGATTGCTTTGGATTATGTAAGGAATGTTTTAAAGTTAACTAGATTTATGTGTAATAAAATGAAAGAATCATTTCACATTAAAAAACTAAACATGATATAACCCATCGAAACAAGTTTTAAATAATATGTAAAGTTTTAACTTTAGCAGTAAAGATATTTGTTTTATTTCTATAAAGATAAAATGTTTTTTAATATCATTAAAATCGAGCAACATACAATTTGTATTCAAGATAATAATTTAGAAAGACAAACATAAATTGTAAAATTTTCTCATATTGTACAAAATATGGCTCTTTGTATCTTATACCATGGTATTCATGATCAAAGGCATGAATTATTCCTAATTTTAAGCACATAAGCAATAAGTGAAAATAGTTTTACATAAACTATGCTTAATATTGAAGGATCAACTATAAGAATATTATCCTTCCTATTTAGTTAAATAAGAGACATACTGTAGAATATATTTTATAATATTATATTGACATTATAAAATTTATACAATTAATTTTAAGTTATTTAAAGTTCTAAATTTTGAAAATAAAATTATCAATGACTGAATTTAAATCAAAATTAATCCGAAACTATGTTTTGTAACTCTTTTTTTATGAATATAAACTTAATTACTAATATTGTGTAACTCCTTTTTATGAATAAATCTTTTTTACGTAAAAAACAGTATATATTTTTACGAATATAATTATATAATGATGGAAATCTAAAATTCATATCATGCATTATTATACATTCCTTTTCGATCTTAAATACCTCACTTATTCCAGAAAAATGAAGAAATATGCTTTTTTACATTTTTTTAATAATTTTTAATGTTTATTTGATTCTAAATTCAATTCCTTTCTTCCAAATATTTTTTCTATCGCCATTTTCCTTGTACTTGGGAGCAACCTCTAATTTATTCTGAACTTATGAATACTAGTATATAAAATTTTCTGTGAGTTATTTCCGTAAAATGTAACATGTCATCATGTATCATGAGTATTTTATACCTAGTATTTTTTATTACTTCAATGCATTATCTGCGATGAAAGAAGTCCCAAAATATCTATACATTTACGATATACATTCGAAAGATTGTAATCATTCAGAAAGTTTGGGTTGCTCTAATCCACTTTTCTTCCAAACAGCGTTGCTAGGCTTCCGCTTTGATTATGTCTTCCATAACTATGACTTCCATTTATTCATCAACTTTTTTATAAACTGGCATTTGTGTGTTTTTATTGAATTATTCTTTTTGTTCTAATGATTGTAAGTAACTATGTGTGACACTTCCTTGTAGATAAAACATGGGTACCTGTCAATATATTTTAAGGCGTATTAACGGAAAAATCAAATGTCTGTTCCCTAATCACTCAAAGGTATTCTGTCAGTTGATCTTTGCTAATTGAATTCTAGTTTTAGTTTTACACTGAAAATTTAGAATATTGTTTTAAATTGTACGTTATACGAATATAATTATTACATAATGAGTTATATGAATATTGATAGATGTTATATATTTCCTTAATTATTTTACATCAAGATATTGTTTTTAAAGTAAACATTTAAGCAAAAGTAATTTATTACAGGATTACATGACTTTCTTTTGATTAAAGTAGAATAAATTATTCAAAATTGGTAATATTTATATATCATTAGCAAATATTATTAGAAGATTTTTATTTATTTTATATTTTTTTACAAAAAATTACTGTTTTTATTATATGTTAATTTAACACAAGCACCAAAGAAATTGTAATTAAGAAGTTAAGTACCTTTTTTAGTTTTTGAATTTTAAGCACTAGTATGCTCAGAACTAAAAGTTGGTTTGTGTTATTGGGAAAATAAAGGAAAAAGTGTACTGCTTACTGTTAGATTAGCATTTACATTAAAGTTAATATTCATCGCATGTAAAAGAATGAAAACTAGAGTTAAAACAACATAAATACAAAAAAATATGAGAACATGTTTTAGAATACAGGAGTTTGCAAATATCTAGAAATAGGCCAACAATCAAGGGTCTGGAAAAATTTTTAGAACAACGTTTAGGTCTTAAAATTGTTTTATTCTTATAAAGAAAATAAGGCGAATGTTAAAAGCTTTACTGATTCAATCTAAAAAGTTTAGTTAGAAAATATCTCTTGGTTCTAGAATATAAAGCATTAACTAATATCGATTCAGCTCTAATGATGTTAAGAAAGTAAGTGCTATTGATTTTGACAGAGAAAGTCACGAAACTCATTTCCCACTTACTAAGAAAATCTTCCAAATTCGTAAGTAAGAAACAGTAAAGTTATTAATTTTTAAAATTTATTGTAAAATGTTAAAAATAAAAATACTCTTTAATAGTTTATTGAAAAGTTAGATTTCGACAAACTTAAAAAGATTTTATTTTGATTAAAACTTATATAGATCATATTTATGTCTATTGACTAAATAAATTCATTTCCCTCATTAATCTTTTCAGGAATTAAATCTATTAAACATCACTCATGGAAAAACTGACATATAATAATACATACATATACATACAAAATTTCATCTTTTCAATTAAAATATTATTTAATAATATTTATAGTATTTAGAGAAGCAGTATGTGTGATATTATTTTTATTATATATAACTGTTGGCCATTAAAATTGCAATACCATGATGCAAAGCATGTAAAAATAATATGTATTGCATATAAACCTGTTGAACGGATACTATGAAGACAAAATATTTGAATATGTAAGCAGTATGGGGTTTAGAGGAATGCAAATTCGGTAAAACAGGCCATTTTAGCTAAATGGTCCCTCTAAGCTAAAATGTCCCTTACCTGGTTAACATGGAGATAAATTGGGCTTAAATAACTGAAATGATTAATTTATTTCATGCTGCTTCCAGTCTATGATAAATTTCATAATCGTAGAAATAGGAAAGAGATGGTGGATCAGTTTCTCAGGAAATCACTACCAAATATCATCTGCACTAAACATCTCAGCAACTTGTCCACTATGCTGATTCAATCGTCACACTGTAAGAGGAAATCCTGAAAATGCTGCAAACAAGCCCACTTTCTTATTAATGATCCATGATGTGATTGCACATTTTTTCAAGATAGCCCTTATAGTATTGTCATATTAATATATTTGTCATCTTAATTTTCTTTATGAGAGGATATTGAGATCCTATGGCTGATCATTATGACCCTCAGCTACTAATTGATTTCATATTCCATGACACTAATTGGATTTCGAGCATTGCGAGTGGCAATGATATAAAAATATAATCCACCCTTTTGAAAAGCAACGGTCTTTTCTCTATCGTATTCAGATACTTGCTGTTAAGCATTTCTTCTTCGTAGACTAGAAAAAACAATATATTTTATAAAAAACATCTAACTTATAAAATAATTTCCAAATAGGTGATCCATTGCACAACATTTAATTTATGCATTGCTTCAGATGTCATTTGTCCCTCCGGCGACGTTCAAACACACTAAATGCTAATCATCGGTATATTCCAATTTTTTCTCTCTTATGATTTTGAAGTTCATAAGTTCATTCCTTCCTGGTGTAAGAAATTTAATGACCTTCGATCTGCTTATTATACTTATGCCAAATGAGCTAAAAATTAAAAAAAATTTAAAATATATAAAAGAGAAAGAAATAATGGGGAAGATTTGTTTTTCAAAAAAGGAATCTCAAAGAAATTGTATTTTATTTTAAAGCAAATGTTAACATCCTGTAATACAATGAATAGGACAAAATATTGCATTCCTTTAAATTATTCATGAAATAAAATATGTTCAATATGAACACCAGTATATTTTTCGACATTACTAATACAGCTCACAAAATCGGATATAGAAATCATTGTCGAAATGAAGTAATTGACATGTCGAATCAAACAGATAAAATATTTCACTTCAACCAAGGTTGAATAGTAAAACAAGCGTTGAATAGTAAGAATGGTACACTAGAGCTTTTAAATATTCCTACAACCAAAAATTATTAGGTGATTGTAGAAACCATTGATCTTGCAAACTTGACTTATCACTGTTTTAATAAGCAAATTGCAATAGGAAGCATTTCATTGGATTGGCATAGTGTGGCATTATGACATCCTACTTAAAAATGATTTTAAATAACTCGTCTTTAATGCTGGGATGACTTAATAGTGGAAAAGAATGCATTTAAGGCTACCAGTGTGACTACGATTTTTAAAAGATGAATGAACCAACAATAAAAGTTAGGTGAATTTGGATTTCATTTGATGCATATACTTATATAATTGAGAACATATAATTTAGTTTGTAATTTTAAATAGATTTATAGATTTTAGATTACTTATCGAAATGAAATATCTTTAGAAATAAATGGTTATGATTTTACTTTCATTTCAAAAGAATAACTTGTGATATGCTTTAAAAAAATTCCTTATGTTTATGAATATTGTAATAACTAGAGTAAAGATTTTCTTTTCAATATTGTTAAATTAAAAGATGCACATTAAAACTTTTGATAAAATTTTGGTATTCCAAGCATATATATGTCTGCTTATATATATAAAGAGACATACATAGATATACATTCAATTTTCACCGGAGAAAGGATAAAAAAAAAAGCAAAGTTTTTAGGAAACTAAAGAAACAATGAACTTTAATTTTTAGGTGGCAAAAATGACTTTGTTGTGTTTCTGATATCGGATTACTCATATTCTATAAAACAGTGGTCTAAGATAATATGAGTTAAACTGTACCAAATTAAGCATAGAAAACTTAACACAGTTATGAAGATCCTTGTAAGTAAAAATCTAATACAAGAATGTGGTAGTGCTGCTATATGAGTGCGATTATACATACGATGTTTGTTACTAATTTTTTTTTATTAGTGATGATAAATTATTTGTTCCTATTGATTAAAGCAACAGTGAAGTTTTTGATATTGTAAGAGTTATTTGGAGTAACATCCAAGAAACGAATATCTATTAGCATACATTTCTGTTGGCCAGAGATTTAAGCGAATGATACAAGTCGGTTACAATGAAATTTTTGAGGCATATTAAAACAGACTGGCTTATTGTGCAGAATTATTTATAAATTTAAAAATATGCTTAAAAGCTGCAAATTATTAAGAACTAAAGCCTGACAATTTACCATTCAGCATGTTTGTGCAAATTCTCTGTTTAGAAAGATAAAAGAGCAGCACGACTGATTTCACAGCATATGGATGGACAACGCGCAATCTACACTATCTGGCAATTAATACCGTTTGTAACCTCGTGTAGGAGTATTGTTAGCATTCATCCTTACTTTTGTTCAAAAACAAGATAATGTCAAGTAAATGGATTGCTTTGCATTTAAAGAAGATTTCTTCATCAGCTAATGTTTATAAGCATTGCTGTTAGGTTTTCCTACATGACACTTTAGTTATGCGCTATGAAGATTCTCAAAGTCAATTATGAATCATGTTCAACGTCATAACTACCAACATTAAAGATGCAATTCACTAATTTATGTCTATTACACTGCAAATGGTTTTTCTTAATGATGGAAATAGTGTCGTACTTTTTCTCATAATTGTGTCTGTGAATGATGAACACATAGATTAAGCACTGCAGATTGTTTTGGAACCAATTTTCCATTCGACAGACAATTTTTTTACATAAAAAGAATCCTTCGAATATAAAAATAAATTTTATTATATTTGACTTCCTTACACAAAATCGGACTTCTCTTTAACTTACTTCTGTAAATTGTACTGTTTTTCTATTTTTATTTGTTTTAAAAATATTGAATTTTTTTTATATTGTAATTTCATATTATGAATCATGTTATCAATTATTAATGCAATATGCGAAATTAAATGATGATTTAGGCTTTACATTATATATATATTAGGATGCCATAACCATAAAACGCGAATAAAAAAATTCGCGTTTTATGGTTATTAAAGTCAAACACGTTTCATTTTTCAAACATTTTAAATTCGTAGAAGTTTTTTGTTGGGATCATTTGTGTTTCCGTTAAGAATTCGACAATGTAAATTCTCGAAGTAATTGATCAATGCACGAAAACAATAAAAATTAGGTTAAAACTTCTTTCGCATTTGTTGAATTGCTTTCTCCCACTTATTGGGGCTATATTGGTGTATTATTATTGAAATATTCTTACGAGTAAGCAAAACTGTTCAAAATTTAGTTGTTACGTTTTGCTGAGTCGCTATGTCAGGCTCACCTCTGAGTAAATTTATTTATTTAATACAAAAAACAATTATAAGTAGAATAATGCTTTTTTCATAATTTTTAAAAGCAAGTTTTATTTAAAAATATATTTTTTGTAAAATTTAGCAGAAATGACATATTTTACAATTTTTTTTTCAAATTTGGAGTTAAAATATTCTCAATTAAGTTTATAACCCTAATAAATAAAAAAATATATCTTGTAACATTTTGTGTAAATTTATTTAACTTGTAAAGTATGTAATTGAAAATTATTACAAGACAGAGAAATTAAGAGTATCCCAAGTGGTAAGAAATATTTATGTTATATTTGAATTTCAGTTTTAAGCAATTTTTTTAAGTATCTTAAAAATGTATTTCCTAATTTTTTAATGAAAAATTGAAATTAAAAAGTATATGATCACTATTTTTAATATTGTTATTTATAAACTTAATGGATTTTTGTAAATTAAAATATTATAATATTATGTAATATTTTAATTTACAGAAGGGAGAGAAATATAAAGAAATATTCTTTC
This sequence comes from Latrodectus geometricus, assembly GCA_026290005.1. Taxonomy (NCBI): domain Eukaryota; kingdom Metazoa; phylum Arthropoda; class Arachnida; order Araneae; family Theridiidae; genus Latrodectus; species Latrodectus geometricus. Next base: position 180,157 of record JAPDSC010027430.1, read on the forward strand.
TAAAATATAACTAAAATATTATACGAATGCTTTGTGATGTTAAATATTACGATTGAAAATGCATCATGTGAAATATAACGTATTTTTTAAGAACACGAGTAAATAAATAGAAAAAATTTGTCTTTTAACAGATTTGCACATACACATAATTATTATTAATTATCTATATTTTCCTTTTTCCTTTATTAGATGAGGTAGAAAGCTCCTGGGCCAGCAGAAGCATGAAGAAACCGCGGCGGAAGGAGGCTTGAATATGATCTGGAGCATCTCCCTTTTCATGGCATTTTTCACTACGGCTGCAGGTCAGTGAAACCTTCTGTCACTATGCACATTTTGATCATTCTAAAACTTCCTTTTCATTGGTGAAGAAACATCCATCAAAAATATTTAACATGCAATAAATCATAGTAATATTTAACCATGTTTTTCTGAGTGGAAGATTCTGCGAGTGGACTGTGGACACTATTGAAGAAAGCGAAACGGATATTGTTATTCTGCTTTTTACATGCATATCGATTAGGATGTGAGTGCCAAGGAATTTTCCGAATTTACTCTTCTACGGCACGTGAATGCAGTTCACTATCTTTGAAATGTCTTCCTGAAATGCAAAGAAGCAGCGGATATTTAAATTCCTCAATACAATCAACAACTGTTAGGCATTCTGTTCAGCAATGTCAGCTATTTTATCTTATCTAAGTACATATATCTATTAGGTATGCGTGATTATCAAAGTACAATTTAATATAATTTGGAATACTCATCATTATTTTAAATTGTTTTAAACTCAGCAATGTAGAAAACTACCTAAATAATGTAATCTGATTTTTATTATTAATAATTATAGTGTTTTCTTATTCCATATAAAAATAAAGAAACGTAAATAGAAACAATCAATGCAACATTTATAGGGTTTTACTAGTGAGAATTTGCTTCTCTTATAGCAATTTTCTGTTACATTTAAAGTTTAGATGTTCTTCAGTTATATTTACGTGTATAAATATGAATTTTCAGCAAGTTATATATACGCATTCTTCAATAAAAAATGTTAATACTTAAAAATATTGAATAGCTATTCTTGTAAAATCAAATTAGGTTTGTTGATAAATATGTTTTCTTTAATTAGAGCGTTTTTAAAGAATTTTCTTCCCTTTTTAGGAGTTGCCCCGACGATTGATCTGTCTCATAACATGAGAATATTAAAGCTTCCAATGGATACAAAACCTGGTAGGTAAATTAGTTTTAACATTATCATTCCTCAGGACAATATAATAAATATACATGTAATTTTTCATTATTATGAATTTTTAATTTTTATATTTTAATTTTTTAATTTTCAATTCTTGGTTAATTATTTACCTTCAAGTAATTAATTTATAAAAGAGTGCAAATTCTTACACTTATAGTAAAATATTCGATAATACTATAAATTTAATTGAAACTGAACATATTATATATATATATATATATATATATATATATAATATGT